>BLBF01000048.1:4150360-4217825 GCA_015471245.1 Laticauda colubrina
CCTTATTTTAATCCTGAGTTACAAATATTCTCTATCAGTACAAAATAAATTGACAGTGATCCTTGACTTAACAATTGAGCCCCAATATTTTTTTTGCTAAGCAAGACAGTTGTTAAGTGAGACTTGCCCTATTTTACAACCTTTCTTGACATAATTGTTAAGTGAATCACTGCAGTTGTTAAATTAGTAACATGTTTGTTAAGTGAATCTGGTTTCCCCATTGACTTTGCTTGTCAGAAAGTTGCAAAAAATGATCCTATGACACTGCAACCATCATAAATATGAGTCAGTTGCCAAATGTCTGAACTTCAATCAAGTGACCCTTGTTGTCCCAGAAAACTGGTTCTGCTTAGTATGTAATGCCCAATAAACCACACAATAGCGTGGAGATTTGCAAATGCTTTATTCTGCACAGAAGGGGATCATTCCCAATAGACCTACCAAAAGGCCATTCCTGCAATAGCACAGTTTTTATAATACTTCTCCATAAGCCCACGTTAAACTTATGCCTCCAAGATCAACGTATGACCCTACCAAAGTTTGTTAATATTGTCTAGCTTGCATTTGCAACATTTTTATTTATTTATTTATTTATTTTTCTCAATTGCTTACAAAATGATAGGTATAAGTAAAAACCTAGTTATGGTTACATCTAAGAAAAATAAAAAAAACAATATGACAGGGACGGGAGGCACGTTGGTATGCTTATGCACGCCCACTACAGTCCTCTTAGGAAATGGGTGAGGTCAATAGTAGATAGTCAAAGATTAAAGTTTTTGGGGTTTGGGGAAGAAATCACAGAGTCAAGTAGAGTATTCCAGACATTGATCACTCTGTTGCTGAAGTTGTATTTCCTGCAATCAAATTTGGTGCGGTTAACCTTGAGTTTGTATCTATTATGTGCTCTTGTTTGTTATGGTTGAAGCTGACAGGTAGGACATTGCAATGTATTATTTTATATACGACACTTAAATCAGACCGATTTAATTCTAGACCTAAATCTAGGTCTAGAATTTCTAGTCTGGTGGCTAAGGTATTCTGCAGTATAGTAGAGAAGAGGAGAGGAGTGGAGAACTCTTCTTGTGAAATATTTCTGGACTTTCTCAATTGTGTTAATATCAGATGCATAATGTAGGTTCCAGACTGATGAGCTGTATTCGAGTATTGGTCTAGCAAATGTTTTATATGCTCTAGTTATTAGTGTAACATTACCAAAGAAAAGGCTACGTAAGATTAGCTTAACAACTCTAAACACCTTTTTGATTATGTAGCTACAGTGGGCTCTGGCACTTAGATCATTAGAGATGAGTATTCCAAGGTCCTTTACAGAGCTTGGATCATCAACCAGGTCTTGACTATTTAACTTGTATTTTATTTTCTGATTTTTTTTGCCAATATGTAAGACAGAGCATTTATTTGTTGAGATTTGAAGTTGCCATTTGTTTGACCATTCTGATACATAGTCGAGATCTTTTAGAAGGGTAGCATATTTATCTGTGGTGTTGAATAGCTTTACATCATCAGCAAAGAGAACGCAATTGCTCTTAATATGATCACAGAGGTCATTTATGTAGAGTATGAAAAGAGTTGGTTGTAGAATACTGCCTTGGGGGACACCACTGTTGACAGGTACACAATTTGATAGGACACTCCCAATTTTGACTATTTGTTGTCTGTTTGACAGGAATGCTTCTATCCAGTTATGCAATTGTCCAGAGATACTGTAACATTTTAGTTTTAGGAGTAGTTTGTCGTGTAACACTGAATCAAAGGCTTTACAGGAGTCTATGTAGATTACATCTATTGTTTAGCTCTGATCGAGTTGTGTAGTCGATATGTTTTTGCAGTGTAAGAGTTGCAGATTACAGGATAGTTTTTTCCTGAAACCAAATTGTTTATTAGAGAGTAGGTTGTTTATTTCAAAGTAAAGAATGATGGATTGGTTAATAATTGATTCCATGACTTTACAGGTGATGCAACATAAGGAGATTGGTCTGTAATTTTCAACCAGGTCTCCCTTTTTGAAGATGGCTGTGTGGCTGTGGCTTATGACCATAGTTTTGGCAAGGAGCTGGTCCAGAAATATTTTTTGAAGATTATGCTTAGAGGTTCAGCTATGGCAGCGAATAGCTTTTTTAAGAAGTGAGCTCATATTTTGTCCGGTCCAATAGATAGAGATGGTTTTAGATTGCATCATGCTTTTTCAATGTTGTCTTCTGCAAAATTGGTATGTATTAGATCATTGTAGTTGTCTGTGGTTCGACTAGGAAATACTGGGCATGATCCATTGCTGTTTACACATACTGAGCCAAATAATGTGTTGAAGAGGTTGGCTTTAATGATGTCGTCGTTGCAGTCTTTATCATTAGGTCCTTTCAGGAGTGGGATGGACTTTGAGTCTTTCAGTTTGTTGTTTACAAAATTGGAAAAAACAAGGGTGGAATTGGTGCATAGAAGGTTTTCTTCTTGTTGAAGTGATTATTGGTACATTCAGTCTTTATTTGGTGGCATAAATTTTTGTGTCGGCTTTTGAAGTTGGTAACGTGACCAGATTTGTTTTTCCACCAAAGTGATTTCTTTTTGGTTTGAAGCTTCCTTATTGTTATGGCTAATTTGTTTTTTCTGGTTTTGGGAGTTGTTATTGGTACATATAGTTTGATGACTCTTTTGACTTCAAGTAAACATATGTTGGAATGGTCTACAGTACTGCATCCAGTGAATTGAAATTGCCAATCAAGGGATCAGAGATTGTTGTTTATAAGATCATAGTTGCCTTTTTTGAAGCTATAACTGAGGATTCCATCATTGTGATGATTTTTGTGTGGACGTATGTTGAGACAAAAGTCAGTCATGTTGTGGTCACTGTTGGAAAAGGGTTCTTTAATTTATATTCCCTAAATTGAATTCAAACTATTGAAGAAGATGAGATCGAGGCAGTTGTTCAGTCTAGTGTTGTTGGTTACCAGTTGTTCTAGACCCAGATTTGTTACTGCATTGTAGAAGTTTGCATGTGTACGTTCAGTTGTACATTCGTTAAGGGTCCATTTAATATGAAGTAGATTGAAGTCACCAAGAAAGATAAAAGCATGTGGGCAGGATGCTGCCCATGTTAGTAGTGTATTTAGCTTGTTTCCATGTTCGATCTGGGGCTCTGTAACATAGTAAGAACCAAAATGTGATATTTAAGGACAGTTCACAGATGATGGTCTCAGGAATAGCAAGCTTCTGGGTAACTTGAATGTTTTTTTGATGTAGGTATTTTTTATAGAAGATAGCAATACGATCTCCTCTACGAATTTCATGATCTGATCGGTAAATAGTCTCTTACTGTGATCGATGATTGTCTCTTACTGTGGTAATGGAGTCAAAGAGAGATGCATTGAGCCATGTTTCACAGACAAATATGATGTTGAATTTAACTGTATTTAGTGAGAGGAGTGTTCTGTATGGAACTTGGTAGGTTCCAAGTCCCTCATTCTGATTGGCCGAAAAGGCCACTTACAGATTGGTTCACTAAGAACCAATCCGGGAAGCCACAAAATGGTGGGAAGAGTTAAACAAGTGTCATTGGCCACAAGCCGGCAGGCAAGCCGCTATATAAAGGGCTGATGTGGCTTGGGCTATGTTCCGTATCTTTTGACTTGCAAGTTTAAATAAAATAGTTGTTGTTTGGAACCCGGTCTCACGTGCTTCTTTCTGGATGGAACACTGGCGACGAAGATGGGATCGTCGTAGAAGGTGAGACCGAAGCACGCGGCGATCTGAACCAAGTGAGAGAGATGGCTGGTAACAATGTGCTGCCCGCACCCTTCAATCCTGATGAGGAGGATTGGGAATCGTATATTGATTGCTTTCTTATGTTTTTAGAAAGCAACAAGATGGAAGAAATCTCAGACCAAAGGAAGAGGGCTATCTTCCTTACACACTGCGGACCGGCCGTATTCAAAATGGCGAAGGCGCTGGCGAAACCCAGAGATGTCAAACAGATGACCTGGTCTGACCTGAACCGAATGCTCCGAGCATACTACTCACCGGTGGTCTCAAATTTAATCAAAAGGGATGAATTTTACAAGAGAGACAAGAAGGAGGATGAAACCATAGCAGATTTTGTAGCAGCCTTGAGACACATCGGAGGAGCCTGTGAGTTCCAGAACATGGACGAGGCAATGAGAGACCGTGTAGTCCTCGGCCTGAAGGACTCTACCCTTCAGAGCAAACTACTGAATAGGCCGAACATAACTGTGGCCGAAGCCATTGCAGAGGCAACTGCCGCTGAAGCAGCAAAGAAGTCAGCAGCCACCATGCGGAAAATGAATGCAGTTCCAGACCTGCCAACCCAAACCAGGGAGAAGAAGGCAGAGGGAGGAAAGAAACAGCCCACAGCAACAACCGAGGACATCAAAACCCAGAGTGAAACCGAAGATGACAACAAAGATGTCCATAAACTCTATTCAGATAGAAAATGGCGCAAAAAGAGGAGAAATTGGTGGGAATTTCAATTTGCGGGCTGCGAACGCAATCACCCATGGGCTGAATGCAGGTTCCTCGACGCAATATGCCAGGCTTGTAATAAAAGGGGGCACATCGAAAAGGTCTGCCGCAATAAAAAGAGCTATAGTTGAAAAAGACGTGACAGCACTCCACCCCAGACATGATGACAGACAAGCCAGAAGCAGATGGAACCGCAATAAGAGAACGGGTGACAGGGAAGAAAT
Organism: Laticauda colubrina; assembly: GCA_015471245.1. Lineage (NCBI taxonomy): Eukaryota > Metazoa > Chordata > Lepidosauria > Squamata > Elapidae > Laticauda > Laticauda colubrina. The sequence goes on from BLBF01000048.1 coordinate 4,155,076, forward strand.
GCATCAGACAGTCACCATTGGAAATGCCAGGACGGAAAGCAGAAAGAAGGTTCGGATAGAGGTGAGCATTAAGGGGAGATCCTGTGAGATGGAAGTCAACTCAAGGTCATTCCTATCAATGGTACCCTGGAATACCATCTGGCGCCTAATACCGAACATTAAACAGAGAGAACTACAGAAACAAAAACTAGTGTTAAAAGACTATCAGGGGAATCGAATCCCACTAGTAGGCCTTGGACATTTTCTAGTTGAATTTAAACACCACGCCGAAATCTTGCCTCTGACCATCGTTGACCGTGACCGCCCTAGCCTATTAGGGATTGAATAGTTCATGACCCTGGGAATCAGGATGACCAGGATCAACCGCATCGCTACAACCAACTGGGAGGAGAGCCTGCTCCAAGAATTCCAAGATGTTTTCGATGGGACTCTAGGCAAGTACAAGGGGACCCCAATTTCATTTAGCCTAGACCCAAAAATAGCCCCCATCCATTTAAAGGCCAGACGAGTCCCATTTGCACTAAAACCAAAAATTGACGAGCAGCTAAATAAGTTAACAGCTAAAGGGGTTTTAGAATCAATCTACCATGCCAGGTGGGAAACCCCTATCATCACACCGATGAAGCCAGATGGATCAGTACGCATCTGCGGGGATTATAAGGCAACCCTGAACCATGCGCTCCAACAAAGTGCATACCCAGTGCCATAGTGCAACATTTACTGCACTCGGTAGGAGGAGGAAAAATATTCGCAAAGCTCGACCTAGCACAGGCCTATCAACAGCTATCCGCTGATCCCATTACAACAGAGGCACAGACTATAGTAACACATAGAGGGACATTCAAATGTAACCACCTCCAATTCGGTGTTAGCGTTGCCCCAGGCATGTTCCAAAGCCTCATGGAACGCCTGCTAAATGGAATCAAAGGTGTTGTTCCATACTTCGACGATGTACTGGTCTCAGCAAAAAATGCCAACCAGCTCAAGACCAGGTTAAGAGAAGTCTTAGCAAGATTTAGGAAGTCAGGCCTCAAAGTAAAGAGAGAAAAATGTGAACTGGCCACTAACCAGGTTGAATTTTTGGGCTATTTAATTGATGAACAAGGCATTCACCCCCACCGGAAAAAAAAGTGAAGGCTATTAAAGACGCTCCTAGACCCAAAAACAAAACCGATCTCCAGGCGTTCCTAGGCCTCATAAATTTTTACATGTTCCTGACCCATAAGGCAACAATAGCAGAACCCCTACATCAACTGCTGAACAAAAAAAATGCTTGGACATGGGGCCACCGGGAACAGAAAGCCTTCCAAGGTATCAAGGATCTATTAATGTCAGACACCATTCTCATCCAGTTTAGCAATACCCTGCCTCTGACGGTCACCTGCGATGCCTCTCCTTTTGGGGCTGGTGCCATCCTGAGTCACCATGTCCCAGATGGCAGAGAGTCACCAGTCACCTTTTACTCCAAGACGGTCTCCAAGTTGGAACGCAATTACAGCCAACTTGATTGGGAAGTCCTCACAATCATTGCCTGAGTCAAACAATTCCATGAGTATCTTTACGGTAGAACTTTTTCTATTGTAACCAATCACAAGCTTCTTCTTGGAATCCTAGCAGGCAACAAGCCAACCCCAAACATTCTGTCACCTAGAATGACAAGGTGGTCTGAATTTCTCATTGCCTATTCCTACACGCTGCTCCACCGACCCGACAAAGCCATCCCACACGCCGATGCCCTGAACCGATCCCCATTGCCCATCACAGAGGACGATCCTGCTCTAACTACCTCCACATTTCAGCTTGAGACCTGCCCAGAGCTACCGCTAACTGCAGCCAACGTTGCGAGAGCCATAGCCAAAGACCCTTTGATGGCGCATATCGAACTGGGTGAGTAAAGGCTGGCCGGAGGAAAACAAAACTGAGACTTTTAAACCATTCCATGCCAGACAGACCGAACTGTCTATTGAAAAGGGGTGCATTTTATGGGGTGACAGGGTGGTAATTCCAAGAAGCCTCCAAGAAGTCATCCTGGGCATGTTGCATGAGGGTCAACCTGGCATAGTCGAAATGAAAACCCTGGCCAGGAGTTACATCTGGTGGCCAGGGCTGAACAAAAACATTGAACGCTGGGTTGCAACATGCCATGACTGTCAAAAATCGAGGCCTACCCCCCCCCCCACAGGCACCAATAAGAGACTGGGAAACTCCCCAGGGTCCATGGTCTAGAGTACACATTGACTTCGCTGGGCCAACAAAGGGGAACACTTCTTTGATTGTGGTTGATGCATATTCGAACTGGTTGGAAGTCATCCTCATGGCTTCCACAACCACCGAGGCTGTTATGAAACAGTTTGAAAAACTGTTTGCAATGCATGGGTTACCTGATTTACTGGTTTCAGACAATGGGTCTCAATTTACAGCCTTGCAATTTGAACAATATCTGGCTGCCCAGGGTATCCATCCTGCCTTAACCGTGCCGGCCCATCTGGCTGCGAATGGCAGAGCTGAATGCATGGTTTGGTGTACTAAAGAGGGCCTAGAGAGAATGGACAAGGGGGACATGCAGGACAAACTAAAATGACTACTAACCTTGCAATATATTACCCCTAGAAGCACAACAAATAAAAGCCCAGCTGAACTTTTAATGGGGAGGAAACTGCGCTCCTACCTGGACAGGTTACACCCAACTTACACCTGGGACAAACCCCCCGACTCCTCCAGCAAATACTGTACCTTCAAAATCGGCGACCTAGTCTATGCCAAGAACCTTAAGAGGGACCCTTAATGGCTTCCAGCCACCATCACACAAATCACAGGCCCCAGGTCCTACTGACTAATTTTAGATGATGGAAGGGAATGGAAGCGGCACATAGACCAGTTTCATTCCTGTAACCTTGAACGAAAACCTGCCGCAGAACCAAAAATAATAAATTCCGACTGTAAAACAACCAAGGGGGGGGGGGGAAGTACAAATAAATAAAAAAGGGAGAGATGAACCTCCCATAACAAGACAACAAACTGCAAAATGACAATCTAACCAAACAAAAAGAGCACTCACGGTTAGATGAACCCCAAGAAAGAAGTCCAAGAGCAGGAGAGTGAAGCGAGGCCTTCCTGGAAGGTGGCAGCCAGGCCAGCTCAACCAACCTGGTCAAACTAGGAGGGAGCGGCGGAGCCATTTCAACCAGCCCAAGAGACTCAGACGGGAGCGGCATGGCTGACTCACCCTTCCAGGAGGTTCCATGGAGAAGGTCGAGAGAAGCAGCGATCCCGTCCAAACCGCTAGAAGACCAAAACAAGACTGAGCCACGCAGGTCAACTAGGACTAGAAAAATCCCCACCTACCTGTATGACTACATCACCCAAATTGGACTGAACTAAAGGGGGAGGGGTGTTCTGTATGGAACTTGGTAGGTTCCAAGTGCCTCGTTCTGATTGGCCGAAAAGGCCACTTACAGATTGGTTCACTAAGAACCAATCTGGGAAGCCGCCAAACGGTGGGAAGAATTAAACAAGTGTCATTGGCCACAAGCCGGCAGGCAAGCCGCTATATAAAGGGCTGCCGTGGTTTGGGCTATGTTCCGTATCTTTTGCCTTGCGAGTTTTAAATAAAATAGTTGTTGTTTGGAACCCAGTTTCACACGCTTCTTTCCAGACGGAACACGGAGAAATTCAGGTATTTTATTTATAAGGCTTCTTGCCTTGAGTAGCTTGCATTTAAGTCCAGTTGTGATTGGAATAGAGGCAGTTAGGGGCATGCGTGCCTTGTTTTGAGTGATGTTGGATTGGATGGGGTGGGGTTGGATGGGGAGTTATGGGTTGTGTGACTTTCTTTTGATGCAATCAGCTCAGTTGTCTAGCAATCATTGGCACATTTGTCCCTAATTTCCAATAACAAGTTGCACAACATGCCACAATTAGTACATTAGCCCCTGTCCCAAGTTCCTCTTTTCTCAAACCATTGCCCTTAACATGTCTGTAAAACCTTTAAATATATATTGGCATGATCATCTGTTCCTGTTTTTGCAACCCTCAGGTTTCTTGTGCACACAATTGCCTTGTCCACTCTTAACAAACATGTTCTGAGGATTTTACTAGCTAAGCTAATCCATTACTTCTCATGAACTAGCAAATGTCTGCAAATACCAATTCCCTTCTGCAGCTGACCAATGGTGATTTGTCAGTGCTTAATTGTTCTTGTGCCTAGGTATTTCGGATTACAATTTTATTGGAGATGGGTTTTTGCTTTTTCCTTCACCATGGGAATGCTGCAATGGTTGTAATTGTGAAGAATGATAATAAGACCCTTTTTTCAGTGTCATTGTAACTTCAAATGGTCACTAAACAAATGGTTGTAAGTTGAGGACCATTAGTTGTACTTTGTAAATTACTTAAATCGATTTTTTTTTAGTCTGCTAGTTTTAATTATTCGGTTTTTTTATTAGATAAGACCAAAGTGGAATATGCAATCAGCTTCTGCTTATGACCATCTCTCATAAAGGAAATTGGGAAATTTTCCTTTTATGGAAGACATTTCATAATAACTGATTTGATACTATAGGAACAATGTCTTGGGAACTCTTTTAGTTTCCGTAAAACAGAATTTTGATTTAGGCATGGTATTATTCTGCAAATTTTGATTAGCTAAGGAATTGAAGATTGTTAATAATCAAATTGTCCAAGGAAACATGCTAAATAAATGAACAAATGCATGAAAAACCTTAATTAAGGAATAGTTAAACCAGGAGGTATTTTATCAGTGATTGAAAATGAAAATTCCTTTTATTATTAAGATTTGTGACTCATCCATTGAGATTTTATTCTGACTGGTCTTTATGCTGATAATTTAATTTCCTCAAGAAAGTATTAATTCCATATAGCATACTTACCAACTATTCTTGTCTAGAGTGCAGTGTTCAAATGTAAGAAAAGAGACTTCCTTTTAAAAAAATATTTACATAAATAAGATTTTGTTTCAACAATGATAGAGAAATTTTCCTGCATGGATCTTCCTATTTTCCATTATAAGTTTTGAATTTCATTATATATGTTCCACGAAACACTAGTAATTAGAGAGGCATAGAAGGATTGCATAGAATAGCTTGCCTGAAGCAATTTCTGGAATAATTTGTTAATTACTTAGCAAATATTGGTTATAAGAAATCTAAGCCTGCATTTATTTTGTTATGAGAATTACATTGGATCAGCTTTCAAATTATTCATACAAATTTAATATTGCCCAGGCGACAGGCCAAAACTGTAGGCTACATACGTTTGTCCATTTTACAAGAAAGACAGAAGTGCCAGGAAGCCAATAATTGCACTGTGAAAGAAACAGGTCTACATGAGGCTATGGGAAATAGAATCTTCTTTAACATTTTCATTCATTTCTTTCAGATGAAGCTGTATTATATGGTAGAAAAATATTTTATAAGAAAAAGAGGAGGCAGTATTATGTCAGACTTGTAACATGCTTTTTTATTTAGGCAATTTAAATGTTAGAAAACTAGAATTTAGGGAATATGTCCTCACAGTAAAAGTAAATTTAAAAATGGCTGAATTATCCCTTTTTCCTCCTTCCAGATCAGTGGAATAATTACCCTGGCTTTAAAAAGGAGTAATCTTTGAACATCCTATATATACTCATTTCTACATTCAGAGTGGGAGTATCTTAGAAAGTCTGGATATGTGTGGTTTTACTATCTCAGTCCAATTCTTTTTTAAATAACTATAACCTGAAAAATTACCAGCACTTATTTAAAAGGATCACAGTTTCATAATATGCATTGGAGAGTATAACAGTGGATATTCATAGAAAGATAAGATTCTGTTTGTAAAATATTAAAATACACAAAAGGATTTACAGGGATTACAGTTTCCAGAAGTCTCACATACTGTAGTTTTTGAAATTAGAATGCCAACCAGGATATCTAAGAGGGAGAGAGGTTAAAAAAAATGTGACAACTGCACCCATGAAATTGAAGCCACTTCCTACTTTATTTAGTTATCTGTATTCAACCCTTACTATTTTTTTTTTGAAAAATTTTTTATTAATTTTTTAACAAACAAACATATACCAACAAAACACAAAACAAAGAAAACATAAAATATCTTTTTGGACGGCAGTTTGATCCCGAGTTACATCTTTTTGTACAGACATAAATTCAAGTTCATGCTTACTTTTATATAGCAATTCCATTTCTTATTTACTATTTAACATTTTCTATATAGCTTCTCCCCTCTTTTCACTCTCTTAATTCTATTATATTTATTTCATCTCAATTTAAATCATTATACTTATATCTTTTGTCTGTCCTGTTTCAGTTGTCTATTATTTTTTCTCATTAACACAAAATTTCTTCTGTAATGACTGATTGGAGTATAATGCCTTGTCATACTTATCCTTCCCCTAATTTTAAAGCTTAACATAACACATAATTTTCATTCGGATTCTGCGTAATACATTCTAAAAATAAACTCAATATTTTAAAACAGAAAGAAAACATTTTTTTTTGATATATAATATAATTAAAACAACAATCCATAGCAATTGAAATTATATCATTAAAATTAATATTCATTGAAGTCTTAAACATTTTACACAATCCTTTCTAAATAAATATCATACTTCTATGGGAACACTTATAGATTTTGCTTAGTTACTTTCTTTAATTCAATTCTCTCATATTTAATTTCATTTATTTTATTTAAAAAAAAAATTTCGCTAAGTTACATTAAATATTTTGTCCCATTTTATAATCATATATTATTCCAATTTTCTAACATTATTTCAAATACAGATACAACAACACAATCTTATGTACCTTTGCAGAATCTCTTTTTCAGTTATATGTTTACCCATTATCTCTAAATAAAATCTGTTTCTTTACATCTAGTTTCAAACCTTTGTAGCTTCTCTTCCCTTCTTTCCTCCCTTGTTTCTCCACTCTACCCTTTTTACCCCCTTGTCTCTTAATCTCCACCCTCTTGTGTATTCCTCTTTTCTGTTGCTTTCTGATATTGTGTCCACTTTTCACCTTGTTTTTCCCTTTTTTGGTTGTTTTTTTAAGTCTTAAATTCTCCATTCTCTTTCTCCTCTTTCCCCTTTCTTCCCCAAATAAAGTTGCTTGTTCATTAAGGATGGTTTCTTCTTCATCCCAATCTTCTTGTTCTTGTAGTTTCTCATATGTAGAAATTGCCATTTCTAAAAAATGAAAAATAGAACCAAAAGAATCCTTCCCTTCTTGTTTCTCTTGATTATATTTTATAAATTCCATTTTCAGTTCATCCATAAGTAATGCCATTGTAAAAAAAAGAAAAAATGTAAACGACCCAAATGATTTTAATCATTCAAATAAGAATTTCCAAAAGTCCCAAAGTCACCAAGCAATCCAAATACACACAGTCTATTTCATTTAACACTTTCTTCTTTTTCTCACTTTTTTTTTCATTTTAATGCTTCAAAAAACTTCAAATTCTTTTTAATCTTCAATCCATCTGATAGAGTAGTCAATTATGATCCAAAATGGAAAAATCCAGTAATAAAAAGGCCCAAAAAACCAAAGAAGAAAAAGGATCAAATAAAAAGCAAAAATAAAAATATTACTAAAATTGAAATATACAAAAAGGCTGGACTGCACACTGCACTTTATTTATTTATCCAAGGCTCTTATTATGACTCTCTTCTCCAGCAGCTTCAAAGCCAAGCCTCAAGTGTTGAAATATTGATAAGAAAACACCTGTAATAATATTTTTCTGTGCTCTCCCTACAACTTATCACATTAAAATGTCCTTGAGAAGGAGTGTTTATACATTTCTTCCCAATTCAAATAAAGTACTTTCAAGCCTCTAGTTGGCAGTGTTGCAAGGTCTCTTAATACTTTTTCCCCCCTCAGCCAGAAAAAAGAGTAATGTATACAAAACTCAGAAGAAACAAAGGGGGCCTCTATCCTAAAGAAAATTAAAAAATCAAATGAAGCATAAAAATATATATAAGAAAAAATTCAATCTGGTTACCTACAAAGTCACATTAAAGTCCTCAGAAAAGAGAAAAAAAAATAGTAAGGAAAGAATCCAAGCCTCAATTTGACATCACTTAAAAAAACGCCGCTCAACCAGGTTCCAGTCAGACAAAAATAAAGCCACAGGTTTCTTCTTTGTTCAGGATATCCTTTCAGGTCTCAGCCAATTTGCAATACAAAAGAGGTTTCTCACCCAGCCGACACACCCTCGCTCCAGCCACTTTCTTTTCGGAGCTGTCCCGACTTCAGCAGCTTTGGAGGCTGCCTTTCCACCGCCAGCAAAAGGGCTTCTCCCGGATCAAACCAGAGATTTGCGATATCTCTGGGATCCTGGGACTGTGCCCTTCACAATCCCCATCTCTACGGGACGGTTTAGGTCCGTTAGGACTGACCAGGGGTGAAAATATCAGCTGAGATCTCAGAGCCCCGAGATCTCAGCTGTAGCACCGAGACGAAGCTCCGCCTTCTCCCCAACCCTTACTATTTTTTTTTACAAATAATTCAAGGCAGAGAACATATCCAGCATACCTTTCTCCTAGTTTTTCTACAACAACAATCCTGTGTGGTGAATTAGTTGAGAGAGAGTGATTGGTTCAAGATCATCCACTTTCATGGTTAAGGGGGGGGACTAGAATTAATCTCTCTCTTTCTCCCCTCTGTGGAGAATGGGTTGCCCCCCTTTCTCTGATACAGCTTCTCAGATACTAGAAGACTGCTATCACATCAATCCTAATCCTTTTCCTTATCTTCTTTAGATTAGAAATACCCAATTCCTGCAACCATTCATCATATGTCTTAGCCTTCAAACCCCTAATCATCTTTGTTATTCTCATTCTCAGCATCTTTTTTATATTGTGGCAATAACAATAGCACTTAGACTTATACACTCTTCACAGTGCTTTACAGCCTTCTCTAAGCGGTTTACAGAGTCAGCATATTGCCCCCAACAATCTGGGTCCTCATTTTACTGACTTCAGAAGGATGGAAGGCTGAGTTAACCTTGAGCCAAACTTCTGGCAGATGGTGATCAGCAGAAGTAACCTGCAATACTGCACTCTAACCACTGCACCACTGCGGCTCATGTGATATTGTTGCTATTCTTCTGTTAATGCAGCCTAAGATTTCATTGGCGGGTTTTTTTTTTGGTTTTTTTTGAGCTACAGTACATTGATAGGCTCCTATTTAAATGATTATCCACTAGGGCTCCAAAACCTCTCTCACAGTTACAACTGTTGAGCCAGGTAAAACCTATTCTATACCGGTGCATTTAGTTTTTCTGGCCCATGTATAAAACCTTATTTGTCTTACCACTGAATTGCATTTTGCTAGATAGGGACCAATTTTCAGATTGTCACCCAGTTACAAATCCATATAGTGGTTGTTCAATTCGGAAATAAGTTGCGCGAGACCGGATTCCAACAACAACTCTTTTATTTAACTCAGTAAAGCAATGGTAACAGAACTAGAGCCCAAGCTGTGGCAGCCATTTTTAAAGCGGCTTGTGGCCAGTGACACCACTTTAAGTGTTCCCGTCATCAGGAGGGCCAATTGGATTGGTTTAGATAAGAGTTGTTACCTGTTCACCTCTTACCTGAACAGGTAAGAGTTGTTACCGGTCCACCTTATCTACCTTATCTTTGCTTAAAGACACTTTACTTGGGTCATTTTGCTTTTTAATAAAGTCACACAGTTTGTTATTAATAAAGGTTATCTTTGCTTTTATACACTTGGTTCATTTTTTTGACATAATAAAGCGTTGGGGAAAACTTTGAAAAAAGGGTTAAGCCTTTGCATGCTTGTGAGATTGGTAAGGATAGCTGTGGAATGGATAGCTGTGGGATGGGTAAGGATAGCTGTGGGATAAGGATAGTTGTGGGATGGGTAAGGATAGCTGTGGAAAAGATAAACCTTCAGTGCAAGCATAGTGGGACTGTATGGTCCACCCTCCCAGCTGCCACACATATGGCCCTTTATTATCAATAACAATTTAATCATTGATCCACACATTTCAACATAAACAAAACTCTTTATTAATGCACTATTAATTGAAAGGCCACTCAACATACATGGCACAATGTCATCAGTGTGATGAGACAGGCTGAAGGAAGCATCCATTCAGCATCTACCATCCTGTCTTGCCACTCCACTGCTCCAGCTGGGGAGTTGCACCAGTGTTTCAGGAGGTTGCGCTGCTTCTTCCCTTCACGTGAAGCTCTGTTGGGGCCTTGCACATCCTTAGCGTCTATCAGGTTTTGTCCTTGCCTCCATTCACCAGGCTCCATGTCCCCATTGCCTTGTTAACAATCCACAAGCCTGTTCTGCAACACTGGGTAGCGGGTGCTCATGAGATTGTGCAGGATGTAGCAAGCTTCTTCGATGCTCCTCACAGTCCCTGGGTGATGCTGCATGGTGGTGAGAAGTACCTGGAACCTGTTGGCCAGGATGCCAAAGGCGTTCTCCACCATCCGTCTTGCCCTAGACAGCCTGTAGTTGAAGATCCTCTCTTCATGGGTGAGGCATCTGGAAGTGTAGGGCTTCATGAGGTAGATTCTGAGGGAGAAGGCATCATCACACACGATGAAGAAGGGCACATTTGTGTGTCATTGGGTAGGGGGTCTGGATTTGGGAAACCCATAATGAGGTTGCATTCCAGCCCACCCTTGAGGTCACTGGCGTTGTATATCTGGGCATCTGAAGCTGACCCGTTGCCTGAAGCATCGATTACAAGCATGAACTTGTAGTCAGCATCAACCATGGCAAAGAGGATGATGCTGAAGAAGCCCTTGTAGTTGAAATAAGTGGACCCTGAGTTGGCTGGAGCTTTGCAGGCCACGTGCTTCCACCTATGGCTCCAACGGTATGGGGAAAGTTCCACCTCTGATACCACTGCTCTGCAACTTTCCTCCAGCCTTCTTCAGTGGTGGGGCACTGGAGGAGCTCCTCCACGTATTCTTCGATGATGGTCTGCACCACGTCTCTGACCACAATGCTGATGGTGTTGTGTGGCACCTTCCAGGCATACTGCATGTTTCTGTACTTAGTCCCAGAGGCCAGTGGCGCAGAGTCAGTGCCACCTTCAGTCCAGGATCCAGGCTGGGACGGAAGTTGGTGTTCTGATTGGTCAACCTGGGTGTCAGCCGCTCCACAACTTCGTCAAACATGGCTGGTGGAATCCTCATGAAGTGCTGGAATGTCTTCATTCCTCAGCTCCACCATCAGCTTGTCATATAGTCCAAACTCCGCTCTTCTCCTGATCCATCGTCGGACCCAGACAATTCTTGGACGTCTACTTCTCTTTACATAGAAAAGGTGAAACAGTCTGAAGAGGGCTTGGTTCTGGTGTTGAATGATGGCGGCTACCAAAAGGAGTGTGTGATGATCCATGGTGGAGATCAATGGATGATGTGGAAGATCAAGAGCAAGGCTGAAGAGATCTGCACACCAGGGCTGCTGGACTGAAAGTGAGATCCAGGTGATTTCCTCCCCCTTTTTATAGGAAATATCGGTTTTCCGCTAGGTGTCCTTCCACATACTCTAGGCATCCTCCAGACTTCCTAAATATCCGAGATACATCCCATATACGAACGTTTTGTCCGTTTTAATGCTTTATATCCGAGCTGCATCTGCTTACTTCCTTTCTGTGTCCGTGCTACTAATGCTGTGTGGATGTTCCTCGTACCTTTCGCTTCCTCCCTCTTTCCGCTTTCTGCTGGAGTGGATGTGAGTTGCATGGATGTCCAGAGGATGCCGAGAGGATACATCGGACGTGTAATAGATGACAACAGATGTAGAACATTTGTTGCCCATATGTGTCATGGATGTAGATCGTACACGGCGGAAAGTTCATCCGCTGAAAAAGTTTTGTGCAGCTCAAAACTTTTTGAGTGGATGAAATAGCAGTAGATGTATGTTTGATGGATACAGCGTATGAAAGACGTACGCAGTGAGTACACAATGGTTGCATCGTGTTTTCCAATGGATGGCAAGCTTTTTTGTCCATTTTACATCCTCTTTGCATCCATTGGTTCAGTGTGACAGGGGCTTAAGATATTGCTCTAACACTGCGTTAGTCCTCTTACAAGCTCCATTGGTTTGTGGGTAGTGGGTGGAGCTTAATCCCTGGGCAGAGCCTATCAACTTCAGGAACTCTTTCCAAAAATTTGAGGTAAATTGGACCCCTCTGTCAGAGATTATACATTCCGGAATGCCATGTAACCTATAGATATGTGAAATAAACAGATGGAATCTTGGAACAGGGTATGCAATGTACTTGTTTGGAGAACAAATTGGTTACCGTCCAAATAATTGTGTTTCCACTACTTTTGGGTAATTCTACTATAAAGTCCTTAGAGATTTCCTTCCAGGTGGCTCTTGGCCTAGATACATTTTGTAACAACCCTGCTGGCTTACCAGGAGGTCTCTTTGCCGAAGCACAAATTGGACAGCTAGCTACATAAGCTTCAATGTCCTTCTTTAAAGTAGGCCACCAGAATTGCTGCTTGACCAGATGTAAAGTTTTCACAAATCCAAAGTGACCAGCTGCTTTAGAATCATGAGCTTGTTGTAGTATTTGGCCCCTCAGCACCTGGGGCACATACAGCTTGGTCCTCACCCAAGCCAAACCATCTCTAGCTGTATAGTAATTCGAATGAGCCAGGAACCAATCATCAAGTTTTAGGGCTTCTTTTAGTTGTGCGGTTAAGTCATTCAATAAATCCACTTCTTGTTTCTTCTTTTGGGCTCTGGTGATCACTGGGGTGGCTAGATGTTTGGTTGAAACAATTGGGCTTATCACTTCTTGGTGAATACTATTATATTGGGGTAGTCTAGAGAGAGCATCTGCCATGAAGTTCTTCCCCCCTGGAATGTATTTCAGTGAGAAATTGAATCACTTGAAGTACTGGGCCCAGTGGACTTGTTTAGGGGACAGCTTCCGAGGCATTTTTAAGGCTTCCAAATTCTTGTGATCTGTCCATACTTCAAACAGATGTTTTGCTCCTTCCAGGAAATGCCTCCAAGTCAGTAAGGTCCAACGAACTGTGAAAGCTTCTTTTTCCCAAATGGCCCACCTTCTCTCGGTTTCAGATAGTTTATGGGAGGTGTTAGGGATAACATTGTTTACCCTAACTGGTTTAGGTGAAATAATAACTATGAATCATAGTTAGTGTATGTTAGAGTGTATGCAGCTTTAAATGTGAAATAGCAATTAAAGGAGGGGTTATGAAAACAATATAAAAGTAGCAAGTCTACAGCTTGCTCTCTCTCTCTGGCTTTGATGATCCCTGATTACTGCTTGGAATCAAGACTGCATTGCTCGAACGGGAGAGACAACAAAGGACTGATTTTGTAAGTGAACTGACATAGGATATTCTACATGGACTTTGCTAAATGAATACCCCTGAATGGACTGACTACATGGTAAATGAATATTGGACTGTTATTTGACTATGCTATTAACTTATAATGGAATAAAATATATTCTTGATAGCACAAGCGTATCTGTTATTTTTACTGTATGTTAATAAACATACAAGCTTAGCTCACTCATTTATCTGTGTGCCTATCTGACTAACGCTGCACATTCTGTTTAGCTTGTCTACCTAACCCTGGTTGGGGAACCCAGGCTTAACAGGAGGTATACGCACAAGGCTGTAAGGCCCTTTTCTCGTTGACTTGAAGTAACGGCCACATCACTCACATCGGCTTGGATCACGAAGGGAACCTCCATGTCCGGGTGCTTTTGCACTGGTTTTGCAGCAAACAGTCATTTTAGCTTTTCAAAAGCTGCTTGGCACTCCATGGACCACTCCAACGGCTTACTAGGCCTTGGCTTCACCTCTCCTTTAGTTTTTAAAAGATTTGTGATGGGGATTGCTATCTTAGCAAAAGACGGGATAAATTGCCAGTAAACATTTGCAAATCCCAAGAAGCTCTGAAGTTGTTTTCTGGTATGTGGGGGAGCCCATTCCAATACGGCACGCACCTTCTCTGGATCCATTTCTATGCCCTCAGATGAAATGCGATATCCCAATGCAATATCCCAATTTTCTCTTGATGGAATTCACATTTGGATAATTTAGCATACAACTTAGTGGCACACATTTTCTGGAGAACCGACTGCACCAGTTTCACATGTTCATCCAGAGTTTCCGTGTAGATAAGGATGTCATCAAGGTATACCAGAACCCCCCTATATAAATGTTCATGTAACACCTGATTGATCATCTGCATGAATACAGCTGGGGCCCCTTGTAAACCAAAAGGAAGAACGTTGAATTGGAAGCAACCCATCGGGCAGTTAAAAGCGGTCTTTCACTCATCCCCTTCCTTTATTCGAATTCGGTAGTATGCTTCTCTCAAATCCAACTTCGTGAAAATCTTCCCCTTGGCTAGGTGGGCCAACATGTCCTTCATCAAAGGGAGGGGGTACACATTTTCCATGGAAATGGCATTCAAATTTCTGTAGTCCACCACCAAGCGTTTGGAGCCATCTTTCTTTTCACAGAACAACACTGGGGCTGCTACCCGGTGTCTAGCAGGTTGGATGAAACCATGTTCCAGATTCCTCTAATTCCCGTGGTGTCAGTGAGTACAACTTCAGTTTCGGGAGCTTCACCCCAAGCAAAATTTCAATAGCACAGTCTGTTGACTGGTGAGGCAGGAGCTTATCCGACGCCTTCTCACTGAACACTTCCTTTAAATCCCAATACTCTTTTGGAATTTTCTCCTCCCCTTTCACGGGTTTGGTACCTGTGGAAGCTATTTCAATTGGAATCTGAAGCCTCGGCTGCGATATTCCCTCCTCTTCCGATCACTGCTTGGTGCATATGTGCAATGACCCCTTTCTCCAATTAATCTGGGGGTTTAATTTCGGAGCCAGGGCAATCCCAGTATGAATGGTTGCTCCATCCCAGGGACCACAATAAAGCGCAGAGTCTCATCATGCTCTCCCATAATCATTTCTATAGGTTCTGTGATAAAACGTGCAGGGCAACCCCCAGCCACTGGTCCATCTAATTGGCAAAAGGAAATGGGCATCTTTAAAGGTTTTAGTTTTTAGCCCAGTTTCTCCACTACTCCTGTGTTGATTATACACCTTGTGCACCCAGAGTCTAATAGGGCTTGCATTTCCCCTTTGGCCCCTGAATTGGGTACCCTCAGCTTCACCGGAATGGTCATAGGGATTGGGACTTACCAGGAAATCGTCTTCCAAGTCAAAATCGCCCTCTTCAGGGGTAATTGGGGTTTCTGACTCCTCTAACATGGGAGGGGCGACCTCGGCCGTCTCTTTCGACTTTAGTGCCTCTTCGCGAGGCTTCGCTGGGGATTTTTCAGGTT
Organism: Laticauda colubrina; assembly: GCA_015471245.1. Lineage (NCBI taxonomy): Eukaryota > Metazoa > Chordata > Lepidosauria > Squamata > Elapidae > Laticauda > Laticauda colubrina. The sequence continues at coordinate 4,170,435 of BLBF01000048.1, forward strand.
TCTTCCCTTCTTTTGGCACCCCCTTTTGTTCCAGCTTGACTTTGCAGTTCACAGCCCAGTGACCTTCCTTCCTGCATCGAAAACAGGCAAAGGAGTTGGGTCTTGCTGTCACTCCTCCCCTCTGAGGTTTGGAGACCTCTTGAGGACACTGGGGGGAAGGCTTGCTCCACCCAGAACCTCCCCGCCATCTGCTTTGGGTTAAATCAATTTCCACTTCTTCTGCCAGCAAGTACCACATCTGCAAGTCATTCGGGTCTCTTCTAGCAATGCATCTCTGGTACACATCTTCATTTAATCCATTTTTAAATGCTTCTATCAGGGATTCCTGGGACCAGCCTCGGATATGACCTGCTAACTGTCTAAATTCTTGGGTGTAGTCAGCCACTGACCTCCGCCCCTGATTATGGTCTTCATCCTGATCCAGGCTTTGCGCTCTGCCAGTGGGTCCTCAAACCTAGCCTGCATCCCAGTCATGAACAGGTTATAATTCATCAACTGGGGAGCATTATCATTATGCAAGGTCACCATCCACTTGGCAGCTGTTCCCCCCAGAGCCCTGGTAACACATCTCACTTTTGCTGCTTCTGAGGGAAAATCCTCCCTGTATTCTTCCATATAGCTCCAAACCTGGGCTAGGAAAAATCCCAAGGTTTTGGGATCTCCCCCATATTTTACTTCTAACGGAGGCAGCCTAGGAGCTCTCCGCCTTCTCGGAATTACACCTCACACTGAGGGCCCCGGGGCTGCTGCTGGTTCGGGTTGATTTATGGGAGAAAGGGCTGCTCTGCTTCTTCTAGCTGGTGCTACTCCCCCTTCCTCTTCATACCTTTGTGCAGCTTGGAGTTGTTCAAAGGCTTCATTAAGGAGTCTCCTGGCTTGATCCAGTGAGACTTCTCTCTTTTCCCTCTCTTGCCATGGCTCCTCTTTTCCACACCGGCAGGTAGTTGTGATCCCGGGGGGGGGGGATCCTTCTCCAGATCTTTCCAGCCACCCCCCGCCGACCATCTGGGCTTCACAGCTGGATCCTCTTCCAGATTGAGCTCGGCTAATGATTGGGCTTTCTGTACCAGCAAAGAATCTTGCCCTCCAATGGCTCCCAGATCTTCCTAGTCACTAGTTGAAGATGACATGATGTTCAGACCCCCTCGGAAGAAAGATTAGGTATTTTCTCTGGGTGGGCTGGTAGAGGTGAGATTCAGAATAATGTCAGGCGGTGCTCCATTCAAAATCCAAGAAAGAAATACTTAGGCTCTTTAAGATAGAGAAAAGTTATCTTTTACTGAAAGTGAAGTGGTAGCAACCAAAGAATTCTGAATCTGAGAAATTAGGCGCGCGAATCACATATACAAAGTGATGGAAATGTTCCCACCCCCAATAGTGCAGCTGAATCTTCCAATTAGAAATTGTGAATATGATGATGTGGGCTTCTTCAGGTGGTGATGAGGCTTCTGTCCGTTGACCTTGGCATATTTTGATAACGTGTTGCAGTTGCGCAGAGAAAAGAAAGCTAAGCGAGAAACAGAAACCTAACTCTAATGTTTGCTCCCCCCTCCTCATTTTATACAATAGAAAAATGTAACACCTCCAGCTCACTTCCCAGACTCCCCCCCTCTTCCCCCCCGTTTCTTATGACAGTCGAAAGATGCAAAGCAATAGTAGAAGATCTTGAAGGCTGACAGTCGACTTCCATCTCATAGGGCTTCCCTTCGATGATCACCTCTATCCAGACCTTTTTTTCGTTTGCTGCCCTGGCATTTCCGATGGTTACTGTCTGGTGCATTTCCTCTCTGTCACTGGTTCTTTTGCTTCGGTTCCATATGCTTCCAGCTTGTCTCTCTTCATGTCTGGGGGGGGGGGGGTGCTGCTGCATCTTTTAGGACTATAGCTCTTTTTGCTATGGCAGACCCTTTCGATGTGCCCCCGTTTGTTACAAGCCCCACAGATTGCATCCAGGAACCTGCATTCAGATCGTGGGTGGTTGCCTCCACATCCAGCACACTGAAACTCCCGCCTGTTTCTTCTCTTTTCCCGCCATTTCTTGTCTTATTGAAGTCTATGGACATCTTCATTTTCATCATCAGTGTCACTCTGGGATTTGACATCTTCATAGTGGGTGGTTGCTGTGGACTGTTTTTTGCTTCCCTCTGCCTTCTGTCTGGCTTGGTTTGGTGGATCTGGAATTGAATTCATTTGGCGCATAGTGGCTGTGGATTTCTTTGCTGCTTCAGTGGCAGTGGCTTCTGCAATAGGCTCAGCCATGGTTATGTTTCGTCTATTCAGCAGCTTACTCTGAAGTGTAGCATCTTTTAAACCGAGGACTACGTGGTCCCTCATGACTTCGTCCATGTTCTGGAACTCACAGGCTCCTCTGATGTGTCTCAGGGATGCTACAACATCTCCGACGGTTTCATCTTCTTTTTGGTCTCTCTTGTAGAACTCATGTCTTTTTATCAAGTTGGAGACCACAGGTGCGTAATGTGCTTGGAGCATTCTGTTCAGCTTGGGCCAAGTCATCTGTTTGACGTCTCTTGGTTTGGCTAGCGCCTTCACCATTTTAAAGACAGCTGGTCCACAGTGTGTAAGGAAGACAGCCCTCTTCCTTTGGTCAGATATTTCCTGCAGTTCGTTGCTTTCTAAAAACATAAGGAAGCGATCGATATATGACTCCCAATCCTCCTCATCAGGATTGAATGGTGTGGGCAGCGCGTTGTTACCGTCCATCTCTCTTGCTTGGTTCAGATTGCTGCATGCTTCGGTCTTGCTCTTCTACAATGATCCCACCTTCGTTACCAGTGTTCCGTTCAGAAATAAGTTGCGAAAGACCGGGTTCCAACAACAACTTTTTTATTTAACTCAGTAAAGCAATGGTAATGGAACAAGAGCCCAAGCCATGGCAGCCCTTTTTATAGTGGCTTGCTCGCGGCTTGTGGCCAATGACACCACTTTAAGTGTTCCCGCTGTCAGGCAGGCCAATTGGATTGGCTCTCTAATGATCAATCCGAGAACGGCCTTTTCTGCCAGCCAGAATAGGAAACTTGGAGCCTACCAAGTTCCATACACAACAGTGGTGATGTTGTCTATCCTGCAATCTACTGCAAAAGTTGGCTATTGATAAATTAAGTCAAAATGTTCAAAAGGACTTATAGAATAGTATAATTTGGGAGCTCATTGCCCATTAAGTAAAGAGATAGAAGTTAGAATATATCAATAATGTTTGCTTCTTTTTATCTTAGCTCAAAGGAGAAAAAGAGAAAGCAAAAAGAATGATTGATAAAATAATTATTCGCCCTTCAAGGAAATCCATTTTAAATACAAGACAGTGTTGTTTCTTACTTAAAAGACAAGCCAACTTGCTTTTGGACTATTGAAAACAGTGAGAAGGATTGTCTTTCAGATAAGGAAAATGATCTCTGTCAGACAAGGATAATGATCTCCAGAAAAAACATAAAAACATGGTTCATAGCTCCAGTTCTTTTGCTTAGAGTCTTGTTCTCTTCTTGTTTCAAGTTTATTCTGGTCAGGGTTGGGATGCTACTGGCATAACAACCGGTTCGGTGATTGTGCCTGCACCTCTCAACTGATTAGCAGGGCAATCCTCTCTGTCGTGCCCAACAGCTGAGGGGATAAAAAGGACTTAGGAGCACAGGTGGGTGGGAGGGCCCAACTGAAGATCCTCGGAGCAAGTAAGACTGAACTGGTTCTATGACAGCTGCTCTTCAGAGCTACTGGTATGCCCAAACCGGTCTGAACCAGTAGCATCCCACCTCTGATTCTAGTCTCCATATTGTTCATGACAGAGGCACCATTTAAGGTACTTCTGGATTGAAAGGATTAGCCAATGACATCACTGTTGCCCTGGGGGGACTCCTTTCATGTCCCTGTCAGGAGCTCGCTTTGCCATGAATGATAGGAGCTCGCTTTGCCATGCAGCAGTACTCAGGCCTTGAACACAGGCTTGCTAACCCCCAACCCAGCATCCTAACCACATGAGCCATCACACTCCTATTTTAGTAATCTATGGAGATCCAACTTAATTTTTAGCAAGCAATCCAGTACATTATGTCAGAAGATATGATTTAGCAAACAAGCAAACTGAATAGACTTTTATCAAGCCATGCCTAGGCAGACCTCCTGGGCTATCACAGAAAGCCACTGCTGAATCAGAGTAGAAAACAATTTGCACATTGTACTGCATATTACATTTCTTCCTCTCTCAGTCAAATGATGTCTTGTCACCACTACTAATTAGGAACTGGAGAGCTAAACGGCAAAGGCCCAATTCAAATTTTATAAAGTGTCTGCCAGATCTTGTCTTAAGCAAAACTATGCAACATACAGCTTTGGGATGGGGAAATCTTACTGATGACTCATGAAAATAATTTCCTGATAGATCCTAGTCACTGAGTCATGTGTAATAAAGTCCAGGAATCTTCTTGTGATTTTGGGGAACATTTAATAATTCTACCATGTGCTGCAGATGATTGTTATTTTGATACCATAAAAATTAAGAGCAATATTTTGATAAAGGAAAAGAATTAGTTGCAGAAGACACTGTCTCTATAAATATAATAAACAAAAAATCAGGCATTGTGAAAATCAATTAAAAATCTTAAAATATGTAGCAAAATGAAGGGAGCACCCAGACAGTAAAATTAACAGAGCAATAAAAACTTGAAATAAAAGCAACTCTACAATATGTAGGAATTAATTTAGGTAAATCACTTTTCCTTGGCTTTACATTCCTATTATTTGTAGCCTGTGAATAACAATGCCTGTTGATTTATTATGCAAAATACTTTTATAATGTACAAAATCATTTTTATGCTGTTGTTCCCCAAATGTATTTGCACTATGTTAAAGTATTATGAACAGAATGTATATCATTAATAAATCTTGCTGTCTGCCTGAGTATTTTCTTTCTTAGTCATTACCTTTATCTTTGTCATTAAAGGTAAACCTGAACTGTTGTTGCAAATGTATGGAATCACTATTAGATTATTTTTGTAAGGGCATGCTTTTCTTTGATAATGTTACAGAAAGCTAGAATTGACAATATTAGTATGAATTATTCTACAGGAAAACAGCACAAGAGACCAAGTCTATAAGATCTACTTAGAGTATTGAACCTGTCATCTCTTTTGTAACTATGGGGCCTGCAGTCAACTAAACCTGACTGAATACATATTTATAGACATGAATTATCACAAATAAAGCAGAAGTTTCTATTTTCCCTGCTGTATGGATTCCTTAGGTTAATCATCCTGATGCTCCATATCAGTGGTGAGATTTAATTTTTTTTACTTCCGGTTCTGTGGGCATGGCTTGGTTGGCATGGCAGGGGAAGGATATTGCAAAATCCTATTCCCTCCCAACCCCACTAACCTGCTTTCCAGCTCTGTTCTCCTGTGCAGGGCAACAAAGAAAACCCAGCCAATCAGCTGGGACTCAGAAAGCAGATAATAGATGGGGGCAGGGGGATCCAGTCAGAGGTGGGATTTGCTGGTTTTCCGAACTACTCAAAATTTCTCCTACTGGTTCTCCAGAACTGGTCAGAACCTGCTGGATATCACCTCTGCTCCATATTGACTATTTGAAAATAGATACAATGACAATTAGGAAATAAATTGTACTTATATCAGCCTTACAGAAATTATTCAGAATTTAATGGCACAGTTTGTCATTTCAGAGCAATGCTTTTAAATTTGTGCTGCAATCTTTTGAAACCTAGCCTTTTGCCAATAGTCATACTGGTTAGGAATTTTGGGAATGTTGACTTCAGAAGAAAAAATATCAATCTGAAGATGGATCTGATCAAGCAGAATTGATGACTGTAACAGAATGAAGAGTCAGCAAGTAGATTGGGTCTTTGTAATTCCTTGTGAGACGAGGAAAGACTTGAGATAACCCACAAGTGCTTCATACAATTGCTTCTGTTCCGTCCGGAAAAGAAGTGCGGTAGACCGGGTTCCAACAAATAACTCTTTATTAGTTAACAGCAACAGTAACGGAACAGAGGCTCAAGCCATGGCAGCCCTTTTTATAGAGGCTTTCCTGCTGGCTTGTAGCCAATCACATTGTTTTAACCTTGCTGCCTTTGAGTGGCTCCTTGGATTGGTTCCTAATGAACAGTTGTTTTGCGCTCGATATTTCAGGAACAAAGCTGGTCTATGTGCTGCTTCCACTCTCTTCCATCGTCCACGGTTAGTTGGTAGGACCGGGGGCCTGTTACTTGTGTGATTGTGGCTGGAAGCCAAAGAGGGTCCCCGGTAAAATTCTTTGCATAGACTAGGTCGCCGATTTCAAAAGTGCAGTATCGGCTGGATGAGTCAGGGGGTTTCTCACAAGTGTAATTTGGGTTCAATCTATCTAAATGGGATCTGGGTTTTCTCCCCATTAATAATTCTGCTGGGCTCTTGTTTGTTGTACTACTGGGAGTGATGTGTTGTAGTGTAAGTAAGCGATTCAGCTTGTCTTGGACATCCCCATGGTCTATTTTTTCTAGGCCTTCTTTTGTAAACCTGACCATTCACTCGGCCCTACCATTCGCTGCCGGATGGGCTGACGCAGTTAGTGCATGGCGTATACCCAAAGATGCTAAGTACTGTTCAAATTGTATAGCTGTTAGTTGTGGCCCATTGTCGGATACTAGCACATCAAATAAACCATGAGTTGCAAACATTTTGTTTAGCTGTTTTATAACAGCGTCGGTTGTTGTGGATGACATTACTATAACTTCCAACCAATTTGAATATGCATCCACGACTATTAAAAACATATTGCCCCTAGCTGGTCCTGCAAAATCAATATGGATTCGAGAGCAAGGGCCTCATGGGGTCTCCCAGTCCCATATGGGAGCTTGCGGTGGTGTGGGTCTAGCTCTCTGACACTTGTGGCATGTTGCAACCCAGAGTTCAATATCCTTGTCTAAACCAGGCCACCAGGCATAGCTTCTGGCCAGGCTTTTCATTTTTACTATGCCTGGGTGGCCCTCATGTAACATGCCCAACACCTCTTCTTGCAATTTGGATGGAATTACCACCCGATCTCCCCACAATAAACACCCCTTTTGTATTGACAGTTCAGTTTGTCTAGTCTGAAAAGGTTTAAAACTTTCAGTCTTTTGGCTTTCTGGCCAGCCTTTACCTACCCAAGTCAAAACGTGGGCAGTCAATGGGTCTTTCGCCGTGGCTCTGGCGACATCATTTGCAGACAATGGGAGTTCAGGGCAGGCCTCTAGTTGTAGGGTGGTGGTGGTTGGAGCCGGGTCGTCCTCTATTGTTGGTAGTGGTGCTCGGCTTAAAGCGTCTGCATGGGTGATCTGTTTCCCGGGTTGATGTAGCAAGGTATATGAATAGGCGGCCAGGAATTCTGACCACCTAGTCATCCATGGAAATAGAATGTTCGGTGTGGGTTTGTTCCCAGCCAAAATCCCCAGTTACGGTTTATGGTCAGTTACAATGGAAAATTGCCAGGACCTCTCTGTCTAGCTGGCTATAGTTGTGTTCCGCTTTGGAGAGCGTTTTCGAGTAAAAGGCAATGGGTGCCTCTCTCCTGCCAGGTAATTGGTGGCTCAGGATGGTGCCGACTCCGAAAGGTGAAGTGTCGCAGGTCACCGTCAAGGGAAGTTTATTACTAAACTGAATAAGAATGGTGTCTGAGGTTAACAAGTCTGTTATGCTTTGAAATGCTTTTTGTTCTTTATGACCCCAAGTCCAGACAGTTTTTTTATCCAGCAAACGGTGCAATGGTTCTGCTATCATTACTTTGTGGGGGAGGAATACGTTATAAAAATTAATCAGACCCAAGAATGCCTGTAAGTCTGTTTTATTTCTAGGCCTGGGGGTGTCTTTAATTGCTTTGACTTTTTTTTCTGCTGGGTGAATTGTACATCAATTAAATAGCCTAAAAATTCGACACAGTCAGTAGCCAAGCAGCATTTTTCCTTTTTTACTTTTAGGCCGGATTCTCTAAATTTGGTTTGCACTTCTCTTAGTCTTGTTTCTAATTGGGTCATGTTTTTCACTGAAATTAGGACATCATCAAAGTATGGAATGACCCCTTTTATTCCATTTAATAGGCGTTCCATGAGGCTTTGGAAAACGCCTGGGGCATCACTCCGAATTGAAGTCTGTTACATTTGAATGCCCCTCTATGAGTTACTATTGTTTGTGCCTCAGCCGTTATTGGGTCTACTGGAAGTTTCTGATATGCCTGAGCCAAATCGAGTTTCACAAAAAAATTTCCTCCCCCAAGTGAGTGCAGTAAGTGCTCCACGACTGGTACTAGGTATGCACTTTGCTGCAGCGCATGGTTCAGGGTAGCCTTGTAGTCTCCGCAGATGCGCAGAGACCTGTCAGGTTTTACAGGTGTTACTATTGGTGTCTCCCACCTAGCATGGTCAGTTGGTTCTATGACCCCTTGTGCAATCAATTTGTTTAATTGCTCATCTATTTTGGGCTTTAATGCAAAGGGGACTTGTCTGGCTTTTAACCTTCTTGGTGCTATCTGGGGATCTAAGCTAAAGGAAATTGGGGTTCCCGGGTACCTGCCTAGAGTGCCGTTGAAGATGCCCTGGAATTCGTGAAGCAGGTTCTCTTCCCAATCGCTTGTGGCTATTTGGTCATCCCAATGCCCAATGGTGTGAACCATTCGATGCCCAGAAGGCTGGGACAGTCTCAGTCGACTCAGTAGTTAGTGGCAGGATTTTGGCGTGTTGTTTGTAAGTGACTTTGAAGTGTCCCAGACCTACCTCGGGAAACCTATTTCCCTGGTAGTCTTTGAGAATTAATTTTTGTTTCTTGAATTCTTTTTGTCTTATGTTTGGAACCAACCGCCTTATTGTGTTCCAAGACACCATTGATAGGAAAGATCCTCAGTCGACCTCCATTTCACAAGGGCTTCCTTCAATGGTCACTACAATTTTGACTTTTCTCCCGCTTTCCGTCTGTGCGCTTCCTATAGTGACAGTCTGATGAGTTTTTTCTCAGTTGCTGGTTCCCTTGCTGCGCTCCCATTTTCTATCAGCATGCCTCGGGTCAGTTCTTGATGGGGAATTACCGTGTCTGCTAGGAATGCTGTTCTTACAATTTCAGCAGACTCTTTCAATGTGTCCCCTCTTCTTGCAAGCCTGACAGATGGCATCAAGGAACCTGCACTTGGCTCAGGGGTGGTTTCCTCTGCAGCCAGCGCATTCCCACCAATTTCTTCTCCTTTCACGCCTTTTTTGGTTTGCATAAAGGCAATGGACCTCATCATCATCTTCTTCCATGTCTGATGATTCGTCTAGGTCTTTGTGGTGTGTGGTTGTGGCAGCTTGCTTCTTCCCTCTTGGTAAGGTCATCGTGTCAGTACTGGCTTTCATCAGTTTCATTGTGGCCACTGATTTCTTTGTGGCCTCTGCAGCGGTGGCTTCCGCGATTGCTTCTGCCACTGTTATGTTAGGTCTGTTTAAGAGTTTACTTTGTAGAGTAGAGTCCTTTAGACCTAACACAACACGATCTCGCATGGCCTCATCCATATTCTGGAATTCGCAGGCTTCTCCCAGATGGCGGAGAGCTGCCACGAAATCAGCAATGGTCTCATCTTCCCTCTGGTCTCTTTTATAGAACTCATGTCTCTTGATGAGGTTTGAGACAACCGGTGCGTAGTGAACCTTTAGCATTCGGTTAAGCTCAGACCAGGTCATCTGTTTCACGTCTCTGGGCTTTGCCAATGCCTTTGCCATTTTGAACATGGCTGGCCCACAATGTGTTAGAAAGACAACCCTTTTTTGCTGATCTGAAATTTCTTCCATTTCGTTGCTCTCCAGAAACATCAGGAAGTGATCGATATAAGACTCCGAATCTTCTTCATTGGGGTTGAAGGGTGTGGGCGGCGCGTTACTACCAGCCATCTCATCTTGCGTGGTTCGTTCTCTTGCTGCGTGCTTGGTTTCTGCTTTAGGACGATCCCATCCTCGTTGCCAGTGTTCCGCCTGGAAAAGAAGCGCAGTAGACCGGGTTCCAACAAATAACTCTTTATTAGTTAACAGCAACAGTAACGGAACAGAGGCTCAAGCCGCGGCAGCCCTTTTTATAGAGGCTTGCCTGCCGGCTTGTAGCCATTGACATTGTTTTAACTTTGCCGCCTTTGAGTGGCTCCTTGGATTGGTTCCTAATGAACCAATCCACTACTGGCCTTCCTGGCCAATCAGAATAGACTACTTGGAACCTTCCAAGTTGTATAGAACAGCTTCTTTTCAGGAAACTACAAGGCAGCAGTCTTCAGCAGGCATAGAGCTCTATAAGATATGGAAGTATCCATTTTATTCAAACCTTAGCTGACAGCTTTAAAAACACTTGGTTGTATTTTTTTTCAAATAAAATTACTATTTAAAAATGTCCAACAGATAAAGAGACAACTTGAAAAGATTTAAAAATACATGAATGAATATTTATCTTCGATGATTGTTCATCCAGAATGTTCTCTCATATACCATTTGGCTCATTTCTACTGTTTATTTAAATAACATATTATTTCATCAATAGTTCTTATAATATAAGGGGTGGGCTGCTGAGGGTTCGCAGGGGTTTGGGAGAGCTTCTAAATAAAATTCTGTGAAGTTCTGATAACCCCCAAATCCTGTCCTGGCTGGCCCCACCCCTCTCAGGTGTCCCCACACAGACTGTTTTGGATGCAGGTAAGTGCAGGATGTGCACGGAGGCTCGAGGAGGGTGAAAAACAGGCCTCCCAGAAATTTGGGAAGACCAGAAATAGGCCTGTTTCCGACTTCCAGAGAGCCTCTGGAGTACAGGGAGGCTGTTTTTGCCCTCCCAGAGGCTTGAGAAAAGCCTCTGGAGCTCAGGGAGGGCAAAAATGTTCCCTTGCTATGGTGCAGGAACAATTAGGCCATGCCCACCATGGCCACGGCCACTCAGCAAGGGGCAGAGAACCCTTTGCTGAAAATTTTTGAAGCCCACCCCTGCACTGTTTAATATTGAATTATTTAACTGAAGGCCTAAGTGTTCATAATTTGATGAACTTAATGAGTAAGAAATAGGAATAATTCTGAAAACTTGAAAAAATGAAGAGTTGATTTCTTATTAAAAAGTTTTTTTTTTTTTATGAAACATATCTACTGAAATATTTCTTGAGAAACATTCTGTTATTTTGGTTCACTTTTGTTAACTTTGTTAACTAAAATATGAGGCTTTCACGAAATCCTCTGTGCATATCTCTCCCCAAATTGGTAGCCATACTCTAAATAAGTCCTCACATTGGTAGAAACTCCACCAATTCACTGATATTAAAAATTAGGCAAAATTATAGATTTAAAAATGACCTTACTCCATCTTATATACTGTATTTCATACCTATTAATCTGGTAAGAAACTGCATTAAACGTGCTTGCATTGTGATTTTCCATAGTTTATTATTTTTAAACAGTAGTTTTAGAATGTATATGGGTTGAATGTGTTTACACATACTTTATCTTATAGATTCCTCTAATTGTATCATTTGAGCTTTGAAGAAATGATGAAGCACTGAAAAATTGAATTCTTTTATTTTTCATTGATTATTCCTCTTCATACAAATGAATTATTTTAAAATGTCTTGAAATATGCTGAGGGACTAGTTTTCTTACTGAACCTCTAATTTTTTCAGAAATCTTTTGATTTTAATTAAAGTTAAGCTCCAAACAGCATTTTTTTTTCATCATCTGAACTATCTTGAGAATTTTAGTAATAACAGAATCTTTCAAGTTTCAATGGGATGAAGTGGTGTCTCTCTGTATGTTTACTGTATAAGGCTGTGATGGCGAATGGCACATGTACTGTATAAGGCTGTGATGGCACATCTGTCATAGGTGGTATGCAAAGCCATTTGTGCCAGCATGCAAGTTGCAGGCAAACTTACCTCAATGGGTATGTGCATGCTTCACAGCTGATTTTTGGCTGGTTTGAGGCCTTTTTCAGCCTCCCAAAGGCTTGAGGAAGACTTCTGCAGGCTTTGCAGGCTGAAAACTAGCCCCGTTTCATCACTTCCTGTTTTTTCCAAAAATACCGGAAATGATGAAATGGGACTAGCAGACCTGCCAATCCCTGATAAAGGAAAATCTGGAGACCCATGAAAAAAAATCTGGAGATTCTATAAAAAATAGTGAGATTCTATTTTTTTCCCGATCAAGATTAAACAAACCCATTTTCCATCGAGGAAAGTCATTAACAGTTTATTTAAATGTTTTATTTGTGTTCCCTGTTGTAAGAAGATGCAGCTTTCTTTCTTCTATTGAAAAATCACCACCTTTTTCGCCATGTTTATATGAGTGTGATCGCTTTCCCGTGCTGAACTTACAAAGACTACTGGGAAACTAGCCTCGTTCCCAGGGCCTACTCCCCTTTCAAAACGATTACCGTATATACTCGCATATAAGCCGATCCCCAAATTTGGAAAAAAAAAAAAAAAAGCGTTTTAAATTCGGCGTGAGCTTGAGGAGCCTTGTCGTGAGACTGTGAGAAATGACAAAAAATCGTGAGACTCACGGTAGAACCGTGAGAGTTGGCAGGGCTGGACTAGTTTTCGGCCTGCAGAAGCCTTCCTGAAGCCTGTGGGAGGCCGATAACTGGCCAAAAATAAGCTGTGAGGCACAGTGCAGGTAACAGGGTGGGTGGGTTTTTACACATGCATGTGTAGGGGATGTGGGGGGGGCATATTGCATTCTGTGTGCTGGCATGCATGTGCGAACATGCAAGCGCATGCACAATTTTTGGCACAGGAGCCCAAAAAGGTTAGCCCCACTGGTATAAGGCATCTTCATATATCACTTTCTTGGTATAGATTAAAGCCTTGATTATGGATCTTTGTTTAATTAAAGCCATTCTTGATATTCTGTACATCAATGCGATATGTTTTTTATATTCCATTTGGTGTCACTCTTGATTTGGATTGGAAAGAACATGAATCTGGTTGGATTACCCCTTTGGTCTTTTATTGCCTTTGATTCTTTTTTTGTTCATGTATGTCCTGATTTATTTTATTTTAGTATGTAATAATAATAGTTGTAATATATAATGGTATTTATGTGGATTGTTTTTCATTTTTTTTCTATGCAGTGATTCTCAATTCTTTCCAATTTTTTTTGCGTCACTGCGATCTTTTAAAATGTTTTGTATGTTCTTTGTAGGATCTTTCAAATCCTTTCAATAGCCCATGTTTATTCCAAGGACTACTCATTTTCTTTAAAGTTGAGAGAGTTTGAACAAAGCTGTTAATACAAAATAATGATATCTTCATGTTGTTCCTCATGATTCTTATGAACACAGTTTTATCAGTCCAATTATTAATTTCTTTAAAATTCACAACATTAAATGCTTTTAGCAGAATGTATTTGTTTTATTTATTTTGATTTGTCAATCACTTACAAGATAATAGATATAAGAATAAACATAAGTATGAATACAGGAAATAGGTACAAATAATTGGGGACAATAGGATAGGGATGGTAGGCATGATTGTGAGCTTATGCACACCCCTTATAGACCTCTTAGGAAAGGGATGAGTTCAATAGTGGTTAGTTTAAAGTTGGGGGGGGGGGTTGAGGATGTTACAACAAAGTCAGGTAGTGCATTCCAGGCATTGACCATTGTATTGCAGAAGTCATAGTTTCTGCAATCAAGTTTGGAGCAGTTAACATTGAGTTTGTATCTTTTATGTGCTCTTGTATTGTTACAGTTGAAGCTGAAGTAGCCATTGAATTTCAAATAGGTTCAGATTTTAACAGTCAATCCCAAAAACTATTTCTACATAATCATGTGTGTCATTCCTGGATTATCAGTATTTTTATCAGCTCTTTCCCTTGTTTGGTCATTAATTTCTAAGCTTTAGAACGTTGCACTTTGCCCTTTCTCTAAAGACTCTTAAACTTTGTTCACAATATAGTTAATTCTTTGTCCTTAAAAGGGGTTTCTGTGGTCTAGGGAAAAAAACAACTGGAACATATTTTTATATTGAATTGATTCTGGGGGTGGGGATTGATAAAGACTCCCTTCGATCAAGCTTGACACTTGGTAACTATTTGGATATTGCTGGATGGTTAATTTTAATAAAACATTGCTATTATTATCTTTTTTTGGGGGGGGGAATGCTTTTTTCATTTTTCAGTGTAGCCTATAGTTTGGAAATTTCTGATGTGCTATATCTAAATATATTCCAGTTTAATCCTATTTATTTTTCAAGATCAGTCAAAATCAGATAGGTGTTGTAACTGCTTTAACCATAAGCTTAAAAGTATAATAAAACAAAATGATTTGGTGGCATGTATGTGTCTGGATCACAACTTAATCTATATCTGTATGCTACTTGCTTGCATCAACCACCCCAATAATGATCATAAGTAAAATTAGGGGTTTATAACTCTGGTAATAAATAAAATGATTCCCATCTCTTATTCTTTTACCGAGCTCCATTGTATGTCTTTAGCATAACCAGACATCGCTAAAGAACAAATAGTAGATTTCTGTAGATTCTGAACTTGAAAGGAGAGAAGATGGGTTTGTTCATTTTATTTATTCAATTTCTATAGCGAGCTAACTCAACCAAGTGCACTCTGGGCAGCTTACAATTTTAACATTGTAAAACTAAACAACTTAAGAAACATAAAAAAAAAAAAAAACACCCAAAAGTTTGCTGTTTCAGAAACTAGTCCATATTTGTCTCAAATGATATAAATGAACAGTACTGTCTCAAACGATTTAAAGCCCCTGTCACACATGCAAAGAGGATGTAAAATGGACAAAAAAGCTTGCCATCCATTGGAAAACGCGATGTACTCACTGCCTCCGTTTTGCTTCCTCTCTATCCGTCCAGCATCCGTTTATTGACGTTTCATCCGCTCAGAAAGTTTTGAGCTGCCTAAAACTTTTGCGCGGAAAATGTATCCAATTCGTCCGTTCTGCATCCGTTAGGCATCCGCTACGCATCCATTCTGCATCCATTATGCATCCGCTATATCCGCTAGGCATACGTTCTGCATCCGCGCAACTCGCATCTGCTCAGATGCAGGGAGGAAGCGGAACGGACTCAGAACGGATGCAGAATGGATGCAGAATGGATGAAGCATGGAAACAAAGCGTTTAAAACAGAAAAAACGTTCGCAGAGGGAACCTATCTCGGATATTAAGGATGTCTAGAGGATGCCTAGAGGATGCCTAGAGGATGCAAAGGGACACCTATACTGTCTATAAAAAGGGGGAGCAACTCATCTGCATCTCACTTTCAGACCAGCAGACCAGCTGTGCAGACCTCTGCAGCCTTCATCTGACTCTTCCTCTTCCACAGCATCCAGTCATGTCAACCGTGGATCGTAACACAGTCCTTTTGGCAGCCACCATCCTTCTGTAACAGTGCAAAGCCATCTACAGGCTCTGTGAACTCTACTACAGGAAGAAAAGGAGGCGGCCAAGAAGCGTCTCGGTCCGAATATGGATCAGGAGAAGAGTATGGACTGTACAACAAGCTGATGGTGAAGCTCAGGAACGAAGACACTCGGGCATTCCAGAACTTCATGAGGATGCCTCCAGCCATGTTTGATGAAGTTGTGCAGCGGCTGACACCCAGGTTGACCAAGGCAAACACCAACTTCCGGCCCAGCCTGAACCCTGGGCTCAAGGTGGCACTCACTCTGCGCCACCTGGCCTCAGGGACCACCTACAGGAGCATGCAGTACGGCTGGAGGGTGCCATCCAACACCATCAGCATTGTGGTCAGAGAAGTGGTGCAGGCCATCATCGAAGAATACTGCAGGAGCTCCTCCAGTGCCCCTCCACTGATGAAGGATGGAAGAAAGTTGCAGAGCAGTGGTATCAGAGGTGGAACTTCCCCCACACCGTTGGAGCCATAGATGGCAAGCACGTGGCCTGCAAAGCACCACCCAAGTCGGGGTCCACTTATTTCAACTACAAGGGCTTCTTCAGCATCGTCCTCTTTGCCATGGTCGATGCTGACTACAAGTTCATGTACATCGATGCTTCAGGCTATGGCTCATGTTCAGATGCCCAGGTATACAACGCCAGTGACCTCAAGGAGGGGCTGGAAGGCAACCTCATCGTGGGCTTCCCAGATCCAGACCCCCTGCCCAACGAAACGCAAGATATACTTCATCGTGGGGGATGATGCCTTCTCCCTAAGAACCTACCTCATGAAGCCCTACACTTCCAGATGCCTCACCCGTGAAGAGAGGATCTTCAACTACAGGCTGTCCAGGGCAAGGCGGGTGGTGGAGAACGCCTTTGGCATCCTGGCCAACAGATTCCAGGTACTTCTCACCACCATGCAGACTCGCCCAGAGACCATGAGGAGGATCGTGGAAGCTTGCTGCATCCTGCACAATCTCATGCGCACCCGCTACCCAGTCTTGCAGAACAGGCTCCTGGACCTCCAGCAAGGCAATGGGGACATGGAGTCTGGGGAATGGAGGCAAGGGCGAAACCTGATAGACACTCAGGATGTGCAAGGCCCCAACAGAGCCTCACGTGAAGGAAAGAAGCAGCGCAACCTCCTGAGACACTGGTGCAACTCCCCAGCTGGAGCAGTGGAGTGGCAAGACAGGATGATAGATGATTAATGGGTGCTTCCTTCAGCCTGTCTCATCATACGGATGAGATTGGGCCATGTATGTTGGGTGGGCCTACAATGAACAGGGTGTTTAATAAAGAGTTGTGTTTGTGTTGACGTGTGGATGATTATTACATTATTATTGATAATAAAGGGCCATAGGTGTGGCACCAGGGAGGGTGGACCATACAGTCCCACTATGCTTGCACTGGAGGCTTATCTATCCCACTGCTATCCTTACCCATCCCACAGCTATTACCCATCCCACAGGTATCCCTGCCCATCCCACTGCTATCTCAACCCATCCCACAAGCACGCAGAGGCTTAAACCAATTCTAAAAGTTTCCACCAAGACTTAAAAAAAAAAGAATTAAAAAAAAGAAATGAAGCAAGTGTGTGAATCAAAGATAAACTTTATTGAACAACAAGCTGTAAAAGAAAAATGACCCAAGTCAAATGTCCAAATGAAGTCCACAGGTAGCCAGCTACCCAGTCTCTGGCACTCTTATTGGTCACTCGGAGGTGTGCCCAGTCTCAGGGGTGAAGGGTCCAGCTGCTGTGGAGGTGGGTGGTGCTGGAGTGCTGGTCTGTATCATCATTGGGGTGCTTGGCCCCGAGAGGACAACAGGGGATGGTGTGTTGAGGAAGCTCTCAGACAGCTGGCTCAGACCCGTGATGCTGAGAGGTCCTTCCTCCATGCCATGGGGTGTCAGCCCCAGTACTGATGACAGATGTACTGAGGCCGGGCTTGGCTGTGGGGTGGAGGAAGGAGTAGTGTAGTGGGGCTGTCTGCTCTGCAGCTGGGTGAGGACTGGCGTGGGTGGCATCGATGTCGTCGGTGACATTATTGTCCTGGGTGGCATCGGTGGCATCAGTGGAACTGGTGGCAATGGTGTTGTCTGATGACTCTGTGCCTGGACTGGGAAGGGCTGCTGCCTGTGCTGCTGGACCTCCTGGTAGCTGTAGCCCTGGTAGGTGAGGGGCTGTGGAAAGCCTTGGAATGGGAGGGACATCACCTGTGGTGGAGGTGGAGGAGCAGACCTGGACTGGGTGGGAGCAGGTTCCTCTGGATCTGGAGGGTTGTGAAGCAGCTCGGTGATCCGGTCCTTCACCACCTGGTACTGGGGTTCCTCCGTGTTCTTGAGGGTCTGGTTGACATAGGTGAGGAAGGGCTTGCGGTTGGAGGATGAGGAGTCGGTGCTGACCAGCTGAGAGAGGAGATCTATACTGGTGCGGATGGTGGCCCTGATCTCCAGCAGGACAGTGTGGCTCTGCCCCTCCTGCTGTCTGGCTCTCTGCCTTTCTGTGGAGGCGGAGCTGGGGGGGGGTGGATGCAGCTACGACTGTGGTGGACTCGATGTCTCCTTTATCCCACTGCACCAGGGAGTCCTCCACGTGCTCCACTATGGTTACAACAGCTGTCCGCAGGTTCTCCGCCATAGCACGCTCCACAAAAACCTGCCTGGAGACAGGGACTGACTGTCGGCGGAAAGGGACTGGCTCTCAGCAGGCTGCCGGAGAGAGAGGGTAGTGAGAGGGGCTGCTGGTGCTCCTCGGTGGCAGATCTCACCCTCCAGGAAGCTGCACCTGGCCATGACGTAGGTCTCTCTGTCCATCAGCTTAACCATGGCCTGGCCAGATTTCCTCAGGTGCAGCTTCCCGTACCAGGTGTGCATGTGCTTCCACCAGCCGAGGAGCACCTCTGAAGTGTAACCCATACTCTCCGGCCTCTCTCTCCAAGTAGCCTGCTTCCTTTTGGTGTCCCTGTACAGCCGGTGTCCATTCCTCCAGACATAGTCATTCTCTCTCAGCCACTCCAGCACCTCATCCTCGTGTTCCTCTTCGATGAAGTATTGCCTCCTCTCCCGTCCCCGCACATGCCTCTTGCTCCCTTTGGCAGGACCAGATGGGCCCTCATCAGACGGGCTCGCAGGTGGTAGGGGCTGCTCCTCCACACCAGCAGCAGCAGCAGCAGCAGCAGGATCATCATCATCAGCAGCAGCAGCAGCAGCAGCAGCAGGACCATAATCATCATCATCAGCAGCAGCAGCAGGATCATCATCATCATCAGCAGCAGCAGCAGCAGCAGGATCATCATCATCATCATTATCATCATCATCAGCAGCAGCAGCAGCAGGATCAGCAGGACCAGGATCAGAGTAAGCCCCAGGAGCCCCAGCAGCACCAGCAGCAGCAGCACCAGCAGCACTAGCAGGACCAGGAGCATGAGCAGGAACAGGAGCACCAGCAGGACGAGCAGGACGAGCAAGACCAGGAGCATGAGCAGTACGAGCAGTACGAACAAGTCCAGGAGCATGAGCAGGATGAGCAGGACCAGCAGGACCAGCAGGACCAGGAGCAGCTTCAGCAGAGTATGCAGCAGCAGAAGCACCACCGCCAGGAGCAGCTTCAGCAGAGTACGCAGCAGCAGAAGCACCACCACCAGGAGCAGCTTCAGCAGAAGCTCCAGTACCAGAAGAGCGAGCCCGAGCAGCAGAAGCCCCAGCAGAAGCAGAGTCAGGGACAGGGGGAGGGAGGGTGGCCCTGTCCCTCTCGCCAGGGATGGTGGCAGGTTGCTGAGACTTTTGCTTCTTCTCCATGGTTGTGGGGTTACTGGCTGGCAGGGAGGCTGGCAGGGAGGCTGGCAGGCACCAAGACTGGCACCAAGGCTGGCAGAAAGCCTGGCACCAAGGCTGGCAGGAAGCCTGGCAGGAAGCCTGGCAGGAAGCCTGGCATGAAGCCTGGCAGGAAGGCAGGCAGGCAGGCACCAAGGCTGGCAGGCAGACTGGCTGGCAGGGAGGCTGGAAAGCAGGCTGGCAGCAAGGCTGGAAGGCAGGCAGAGAGCAAGGCTGGCAGGGAGGCTGGCCAAGAGGCTTAGAGGCAAGCTGGCAGGAAGGCTGGCAGCAAGGCTTGCAGGCAGGCATGCAGGCAGGGCAGGCAAGGAATCGATGTATCCTGCAGCAGGTCTTACATCCGAATGCTGGCCACGTGCGATCTGCTTCCCTTTATATCTGCGTGGCTTATGCAATGCATCCCCCCCACATGCACAATTAACGCCAGGCATCTGTTAGGCTTCCGCTGTGCATCTGCTAGGCTTCCGCTGTGCATCTGCTTCATCCGCTGTGCATCCGCTTCATCCGCTGTGCATCCGATGTGCATCTGCTTCATCCGCTGTGCATCCGCTGTGCATCCGCTGTGCATCTGCTTCATCCGCTGTGCATCCGCTGTGCATCCGCTTCATCCGTTCCGCATCTGCTTTGTTGAGGCCCCCCGGAAGCCTAGCGGATGTACCATCCGCTTCCATCTGCTTCCATCTGCTGGGCTTCCGTTCTGCATCTGCTTTCCATCCGCTCTGCGTCCTCCCCGCGTCCGTGTTATCCGCTCCGGTTATGCAAATTTTTGCCCCTTTTGAGAGCGGATAACAACGGATGGAACATTTTGCTCGTCTGTTGTGTCCGTTTTGCATCCATTGGGCAGTGTGACAGGGCCTTAAGTGCTAGAACCCACTGTAACTACATAGCCAAAAAGGCATTAAGAGTTGTAAACCTAATCCTGCGTAGCTTTTTCTCCGGGAATATCACTCTACTAAATAGAGCAAAGAAAACATTTGCCAGACCAATATTTGAACATATCAGTCTAGAAACCTGCATTACATATCTGATATTAATACAATTGAGAAAATCCAGAAATATTTCACAAGAAGAGTTCTCCACTCCTTTACTTTTATCAGAATACCTTATGCCACCAGACCTGAAATTTTAGACCTAGAAAACTAGAACTACGCTGCCTTCAGTTCGATCTAAGTATAGTACATAAAATTATATATTGCAATGTCCTACCTGTCAATGAATACTTCAGCTTCAAACACAACAATACAAGAGCACACAATAGATACAAACACAAGGTAAACTGCACCAAACTTGATTGCAGGAAATACAGCTTCAGCAACAGAGTGGTCAATGCCTGGAATACTCTATCTGACTCTGTGGTTTCTTCCCCAAACCCCAAAAACTTTAACCTTAGATTGTCTACTATTGGCTCACCCCTTTCCTAAGAGGTCTGTAGTGAGTGTGCATAAGCGCACCAACATGCCTACCATCCCTGTCCTATTCTTTATTCTTATTCATACCCATTTCATGCATTTATAACCATGTTTATGCTTATACCTGTTATCTAATAATCGCTTGACAAAATAAAATAAATAAAAATAAAATGAATATCCTATTACCCTTTATTCTGACAAGTTGGGCAGATAATTTTAGAAGTATTTAGCTCTGTTATAACTTTTGTTCCCAAAAAAGTATGGATATGATGGGATATGTAGAAATGGAACACAGCCAAGAATGGATTTGTTATACAATATTTCAATGAATTCGCATTGGAGGTTTTCAGACATATTGTGGAGCTTCCTCCGATCTGTCTTAAAATGGATTGAAAAATAAATATTTTTCCTAAGAAAATAATTAATAATTTATTGTCATTGTATGTATATACACAGTATACACATACAATGAAATTCACATAACACCCAGAGACCAGACTCAACATGCACACATATATGGCAACCCCGAAGCACACCCCCACCCGCCAAAGTTCCCCAAAAGTTTAAGTTCCCCCTTAAAACACAAGCATCCACACAACAGACCAAGTAATACTGTCCAACAGCTCTTAGATCTTCCTTAGTTCTCATATAAGGTACCTTATTTGTAGTTTTGTGAGTGGGCCAGACATCCTTGCCATCTCATGCATCAAGGAATACTTCAGGATTCAGTTTTTATACTTTTCATCTGAATGCCTTGTTCCCTTCCCTTCCCTTTAAATTTTGTGACGAAAAAGTTTGAAGAGATTTTATCTTTTAATTGCGATTTAAACAAGATTACTGAAGCATGTGAAGAGATGACTGGAGCATAGTGGAAAGACATATTGACAAGAAAATGACTGAACTGAAATGAAAACTTACTCTTGTGTCTATTGCAAGCCAATAAAACAAGATTTCTTTATGGTCTCTGTTGTATCTTCAAGTGGTCGTGTGTGTGTGTGTGTGTGTGTGCATGTGTGTGTGCGTGCGTACTTTTAACATCTAGTTCCAGATGATGTTGAAACTCAAGAAAATCTGCAAGTATTCCTTTACAAGTCATTTAGAGAATAAAGGTTTTATTTTGGGA
The DNA here is from genome assembly GCA_015471245.1 of Laticauda colubrina. Lineage (NCBI taxonomy): Eukaryota > Metazoa > Chordata > Lepidosauria > Squamata > Elapidae > Laticauda > Laticauda colubrina. The sequence goes on from BLBF01000048.1 coordinate 4,192,190, forward strand.
TGGATTTAGTTGGCATAGTTTAACCTAAATAACATTCTTTGGTTCTTCTGATTTGAGTGTGAAGAATCAGCTTGAGAAATCAGGTCTGAGGATGTGGCAAGAACTGTGGAGCTGTATATCTGATTACATACATTGATTCAGTCTAGCTGTAGAATATTATTTTCTGGATCCTAACTCTGACAAAAGAGTATTTGTGGAAAGGGCAGGGTTATAATTGTAACTAATAGAGCTGGGATTAAAGCAGCTGTGTGAATTGGTAATGTAATGTGTTGTTTAACAACTGCTTTGCTCAATGACTACAGTTCCAATCTCCATGATGGTCATAACTTAAGGACTTAACTGTATAACTTTTTTTTCTAAGCTTAGTATTTCTTTCTTTTTCTCCGAAACTTTAGAAGGAAAAGGAAACTGAGATCAGATCTTAATTTCTTGATTGGTTTGGGTTATGTAGAATATTCTATTTGAGAAAGATGGGGAAAATGTTGGTTCTGAAACATGCATGATCTTTGATGGGAATTATGATCATCATATGTTCAGAAACAGCTGATAAATGCTTTTGTGTTGATGCAGGTTCACTATTCTCGGAAAATAAGTTCAAATGGGAGAAGTCCAAATGAAATTATGATTCCATTGGCAATTAAAACACAAGCTGTGGTGCTGAGAGTATTGTTCAGTTGTTTCCAGCTGAACAATGGAGTCAAGTACAATATAAAACAGATAATAGATTTAAATTACAAATGTTTTTTCTTACTTAAAAGCAGTTTTCCAGAAAATGAAATTCTGAATATACAGTGTTCCTCTTCTGCTGATAAAAAGAGGTCTCTCTTGAGCAGATTTCTGCATTTTTTTTCCAAGGCCCTGCTTTTTAATAAACTAGACTAGACTAGACCAGGATTCTTTATTGGCCGAGTGTGATTGGACACACAAGGAATTTGTCATGGTGCAAATGCTTTCAGTGTACCTAAAAGAAAAGATACATTCAAGATACAAGAATAATCAGATACCACACTTATTAATAGCCATAGGGTACAATAAGCAATCAAATCATACTAAGAAACAGTCAATATAAATCGTAAGGATACAAGCAACAAAGCTACAATCATATAGTCACAAATGGGAGGGGATGGACAATAAGGAGTGATGAGAATATTAATAGTAATATTAATGTAGATTTTGTAAATAGTTGGATAGTGTTGACATAATTATTTGTTTAGCAGAGTGATGGCGTTCGGGAAAAAAACTGTCCTTGTGTCTAGTTGTTCTGGTGTGTAGTACTCTATGGTGTCGTTTTGAGGGAAGGAATTGAAACAGTTTATGTCTGGGATGTGAGGGGTCTGTAAATATTTTCACAGCCCTCTTTTTGACTCGTGCAGTATACAGGTCCTCAATGGAAGCCAGGTGGTAGTAATTGTTTTTTCTGCAGTCCTAATTATCCTCTGAAGTCTGTGTCTGTCCTGTTGGGTTGCAGAACCAAACCACACAGGTATAGAGGTGCAGATGACAGACTCAATAATTCCTCTGTAGAATTGTATCAGCAGCTCATTGGGCAGTTTGAGCTTTCTGTAAACCCACTGTTTACGAATTATTCATATCAAATCATAGGACAAACAAACAACTGGAATGAAAGGAACATCAAGGGACTAAGTCACAATCCTGATTTAGAAACAAATGCAAAAAAAGAAATGTAAAGATATGAGTGAAAACAAGATGTAATTTATTTAAAATAAAGGTGGCATTGGATTGGAGAGGTTTTTTCAGTTTTTATTTTGACTCTAGTATGTGCTTTAAATTATCTGGAAGAGTTTGGTATTTTTGCCTTTCCTCTGGAAGGTTCACAAATCCATTGAAAATTCTGCTGGGACAGAAAAAAGAGAGTTACTAGAAAGTTTTGGAAGCTTGGTTAGGACACATTGATCGAGGGAAAATCCTCTGGGACCCTCCTCTGTTTTGTAAGTATTCTCAGAAATGTGGTTTGAAAAACTTTAACAGCAGACCAATTCAGATGGAAGAATTTCCCCTGTGAATTTGAAGTTATTAAACTACTCATGTGCTGGTGTATTGTAACATTTTGAAATAAAACCTGTTCAAAATTTTCTACATTGTCAGTAAGCTTTTTGGATACAGCAATATTGTGTTAAAGGAATCCATGAGGGTTACACAGGCCTGGACATTACTAAATGTATTACTTTCATAAAAGGAATATTGCTTACTTCTCTCACTTCAGTTGTATCTTTCAGCTATTCATTGTTTCATAGGGAGTTGAAGTTGAGTCATCCATCACCCAACTGTCCCAAGAAAAGAAAAACTTGAAAGAACTTCAGATGAGAGAGGAGGAGAATTACTTTTGAAAATAATCCTCATAATGAGCAATTTGGATATTTTTGTTGTAGATACCTCATCATCTTTTCTTCCTAAAGAGTACCATATTGTTCATTAAAATAATCCCTGTTACATAGACAGACTTTAAAACTATCCATTCAGTCTAGTCAATAAGGAGATTTGCTTTAATCAACTTGGTCACTTTGGCATCATTTTAGTCTAAATTGACTTTGACTCTAAATTACTGAGTTGCTGCCAAGATACTTATCAGGTTAGTAATAAAGTATTAAATTTAATAATATAAAATCATGAAATGGACCTGCTTAATTTCTGGTCTGTTTCTCTTTTTATGGTGTCATAGTTTCTCTTCTGCTATAAAGATTTTCAAATGTGCAAACTGTAAATTACACAGAATTCTAGGAAGACACTGGACCTTAGACATGCTGTCTTCAGCAGGAAGAAGGCACACATTATACCTCGATGAATTTGGCCTTGAGGGTTTAGCATGAGTCTTTTGAAAGTCATCTGAAGTCTAATATTTTAATATTCTGTAGCAATTTCAGGAATAAGAAACCAGCAGATATAATTGATTTGTAAGTTTGGTTATTGTTTTAATATAAGTAGCTTCCCATTTTAAGTACATAATTCTGAGTGACTCACAGCAATTGTAATAGGCTAGTATTAGAAAGAAGAGGTTGGGCTTCCATTCCTAAAATCCTCTACTAGCTCAGGCTTTTTTGCTATGAATCTGTCCAGTTACTTTGATCAGCAAGAGAATCATTTTGAAGATGCTCTTACTCAGTGGTGGAATTAAATTTTTTTGTACTATCAGTTCTGTGGGCATGGCTTGGTGGGTGTGGAATAGCTTGGTGGGCATGACAGGGGAAGGATACTGCAAAATCTCCATTCCCTCCCCACCCCACTAACCTGCTTTCCAGCTCTGTTCTTTGTTGTGCAGGGCAACAAAAGAAGGCCCAGCCAATCAGCTGGGACTTGGGAGGCAGAGAATAGATGGGGGCAGGGCCAGTTATTGGTGGTATTCCGAACTACTCAAAATTTATACTACCGGTTTTCCAGAACTAGTCAGGATCTGTTGAATACCACTTCTGCTCGTAATGGTATGAGATCAATTATATGGTAGATGGGAGAAGATTTTTTCCTTTGTAACTCCTAGGTTTTCCCAAGAACTGAGTTATTCTCCCAGTATTTAGGAAAATGATAAAAATACATCTCTTTCATCAAACTTTTATCAATTAAATTGACCTGAATTGCCTTTGTTTTTATTGCATTGAATATATTTTTAAAAAACTTTGTTTTATTGTTATAAGGTGTCTTGGTGCTTATATAAGCAATAAGTTTGAATCAAATTACTATTTTACAATTATTCTTAATAATAATAATAATAATAATAATAATAATAATAATAATAATAATAAGCCGCCTCAGAAATACTTTCCTAAGCTAAGAATTTAAGGAAATGATGGGGAAAAGATGCTCAAGGTTATCCAAAACACCTCGTGTTTTCTCAAGCAAGCCTATGAAAAGCAATGTTGAAATGGATCAAGAAAGAGAACTGACTGCAGCTTTGAACATAGAGGATTGGTTATTGGGATTTTAATTGATTCATTTTAAATATTCTGTGCAATCTGCCTAAGAAAAAGAAATTCAAAAAAGACCCTTCCTTAATGAATTCCTGAATAAAAGAGGTTGTAGGGTTCCTATCTCACTTCCCAAAATTATGTACCCTAATCTCCAATTCTGGAGGTTAAAACTCATCAAAGGAAATTGGTGTAAATGTTGCTTTCTTGATTGGCTTTGCAGCTGAAGGGCTTTGATATAGAATTCAGTAGTTCTTCCTGTCTTCTGTCAATGTGACCTTTTCTGCACCAAAGAAAAAGTACAATCTTGATAATTTACTTCCCTGGGCATCTTGGGAGGGAGGGGAATGTTTTTCTTTATGAAGAAGAAAAATGTATAACATGATGGTGTGGAACTGGCAAAAGATCCCAGCAACAATGATGCTACAAATATAGATAAATAAGACACTTAAACTGTGCACCTATTCTTCATTCAGTGAGAACTTCTTGGAATGTGATAGTATTTTTCATTTCTAATCACTGGCGTTATGTCTCGTATCTCTTATTTCTTTCCTGATTTGATTGACACAGTGTGATATGTCTAATGACAACTGGAACAAATTTTAGTAATGAGGTGACCTTGGATTTGTATCACTGCCTGACTACTACTGCTTTCCATAGAAATTATTTGTGAAAGCATACCACATGCTTTGCATAACATCCACCACTTTGCCAGAGAATGATAAAAGAGAGATGTGTTATAACTTGCAAAATGCTAAAGACTTTGCATTGATCTGTTCCTGATTTCTGAGTTGTAAATTGATATATAAGGAAAACCTTCCTATTTTGGTTTCTGTGAAAATAAAAAGATAGTGAGGAGAGATATAGAAAAAGGTTAGAATTTTGGATCAGTTGTTTTATTTTGTTTTCATTACAAAAATGAATGTTAATCACAAGGCATGCCACTAGAAAACATTATTTGTTGTGAAAATTATTTGTTGTGAAAATCCAAGCAAAAACCCATAGCACCAAACTTTTGGAGTTTTCTATATCTCTTTGTTTGTCACCTCATGGGTATCAGGAATTTTATAGCACTGATCTAAAATTAGATACCAAATCCTAAAATTAAAGATTACTGGATTAGATTTCAAAAAAATGAGCCAGAAAAAACTATTAACTATTAAAATCAGCATATAGAAATTATGAGGCAAGTCAAATTTCATTGCCACGTTATTTGCATTCTAATACGCAGAGAAAGTTTTAACTGGCAATTTCTTTATAAAGAAGGCAAGTGAAAAACTAAAGAATTTTGGAGAGAGGAAGAAGGGATATTGAGCTTTCCTAAAATAATGCACTGAATTGGACAAATTTAAAGAAATAATTTTCTCGGGATTAGATGGTCAATATGAATATTTTCCTCAGAATTAGATGATCACCTATGACAGCCGTAAAAATTTACACTTATACAACAAACACACAAAAGGTACAGATATATTATTAAATGCTACACTGATAACTAATATTCTAATATTCCTAGCTATTGGTAATAAAAAACAATGAATCACTAGTATCTGGTAGTTCTTTGTCCCTGATAAATAATGACAGCTGATTTATTTTACAAATATGAAAATGCCATCCATTTTGACTGCATTAAAATGGCTAACAACAACATAGATTATATTTTAATTAGAGCAAGTTTCAAAACTATTGACATTTTTTAATGGGCACATTTAAACACACTGTGAAATAGTTAAATATAAAAACTTTAATTGCAGAATAATAGATGACATAAATAATAAAGTTTACAATTCAATTCTGAGAACCTGAGGGCTTTTGCGAAGAAAAATTGAAAAACTAGTTTGCATGCTTAGTTCTCAAACATTGTGGCTCTGCTTAATATGCCTAATGCATTTTTTATTGCAACCTTCCAAGTTTTTCATGAAACCCCAATGAATCATGATTACTGAGGATCCCTAGAGTCAAGAAAAATAGACATTGGACAATTGGATGGATACTGGAAGGAAAAGAAAAAGAAAACAAGATAATCATTTTACAACAAACAAAACACAAACACTGGTTACCCATGAGACAGCTTCCAAAATCAAGTACCTCTCTTTAAGATAAAAACTTGCACCCCATATCCATTGTTCATTAAATACAATTCATTTGTTCGTTATCAAGTGATTCTTATAGTAAATGAAAGGCAAAATAGACTCTACTACATTATATAAGAGGAGACATCTTCAAAAGAAAACTACTTTATTCATCATTTTTTAGGATGATAGCAGCAATATTTGCAAATACCCTATCCCTAAATCAAACTTAGCTAGTACTGTGCTGCATATGATTAATATGGTTTCTACATATGTATTATTTTCTACACTTTCATATATTTTAAGAGCTCTTAGTCTGTTAGAAAAAAATCTCAAACTTGGTTATAGAACAGGTTTCATTACTGATTATTAGTGTAGCGTGCAGTTTAACATACTTAAGCCCATGTCACACTGGCCAACGGATGCAAAACGGACACAACGTACGAGCAAAATGTTCCATCCGTTGTTATCCGCTCTCAAAAGGGGCAAAAATTTGCATAACGAGAGTGGATAACACGGACGCGGGGAGGACGCAGGGTGGATGCAAAGCGGATGCGGAACGGAAGCCCAGCGGATGGGAGCGGATGGGAGCGGATGGTGCAACCACAGGGCTTCCGGGGGGCCTCAGCGAAGCGGACGTGGAATGATACAGCGGATGCACAGTGGACGCCGAACGGATGAAGCGGATGCACAGCAGATGCACAGCGGATGAAGCGGATGCACAGTGGAAGCCTAATGGATGCACAGCGGAAGCGGAACGGATGCCGAGCGTTAATTGCGCATGCGGGGGGGAAGTATTACGTAAGCCCCCCAAATATAAAGGGAAGCAGCTCGCACGTGGCCAGCATTCCGAGGAAAGACCTGCTGCTGGACACTTCGAGTTCCTTGCCTGCCCTGCCAGCCTGCCTGCCAGCCAGCCTTGGTGCCTGCCTGCCTGCCTGCCTTCCTGCCAGGCTTCCTGCCAGGCTTCCTGCCAGCCTTGGTGCCTGCTAGCCTCCCTGCCAGCCAGCAACCCCACAACCATGGGGAGGAAGCGAAAGCCTCAGCAACCTGCCGCCATCCCTGGCAAGAGGGACAGGAACAACCTCCCGCCCCCTGCCCCTGACTCTGCTTCTGCTGGGGCTTCTGCTGAAGCTGCTCCTGGCGGTGGTGCTACTGCTGGTGCTGGTGCTTCTGCTGTTGCTTACTCTGTTGAAGCTGCTCCTGGTCCTGCTCGACCTGCTCGTGCTCCTGGACTTGCTCGTCCTGCTTGTGCTCCTGGTCCTGCTTGTGCTCCTCGTTCTGCTCATGCTCCTGGACTTACTGGCCCTGCTGGTGCTTACTCTACTGCTGCTGATCCTGGTCCTGGTGTTCCTGCTGCTGCTGCTGCTGCTGATGATGATGATGATGATGATTATGATCCTGCTGGTGAGGATGATGATGCTGATTATGATCCTCCTGGTGAGGATGATGATGATGATGATGATGATCCTGCTGGTGCTGCTGCTGCTGGGGGTGTGGAGGAGCAGCCCCTACTATCTGGGAGCCCCTCTGATGAGGGCCCATCTGGTCCAGCCAAAGGGAGGAAGAGGCATATGTGACAATGGGAGAGGAGGCAATACTCCATTGCGGAGACGCACGAGGATGAGGTGCTGGAGTGGCTGAGAGAGAACGACTATCTGTGGCGGAAGGAACACCGGCTGTACAGGGACACCAAGTGGAAGCAGGCTGCTTGGAGAGAGAGGGCAGAGAGTATGGGTTATACTTCAGAGGTGCTCCTCAGCTGTTGGAAACATATGCACACCTGGTACGGGAAGCTGCATCTGAAGAAATCTGGCCAGGCCACTGTGAAGCTGTGGAGAGACCTACGTCATGGCCAGGTGCAGCTTCCTGGAGGGTGAGTTCTGCCACCGAGGAGCACCAGCAGCCCCTCTCACTACCCTCTCTCTCAGGCAGCCTGCTGCCACCCAGTCCTCTTCCGGCCAAGAGTCAGTCCCTGTCTCCAGGCAGGTTTCTGTGGAGCGTGCCACGGCGGAGAACCCGCGGACAGGTGTCGTAAGAATGGTGGAGTGCGTAGAGGACTCCCTGGTGCAGTGGGAGAAAGGAGACATTGAGTCCACCACAGTCCTAGCCGCATCCACCACCCCCAGCTCCGCCTCCGCAGAAAGGCAGAGAGCCGGACAGCTGGAGGGGCAGAGCCACAATGTCCTGCTGGAGATCAGGAACACCATCCACATCAGCATAGATCTCCTCTCTCAGCTGGTCCACACTGACTCCTCATCCTCCAACCGCAAGCCCTTCCTCACCTATGTCAACCAGACCCTCAAGGAAATGGATCCACAGTACCAGCAGGTGAAGGACCGGATCACCAAGCCAATGATGCCATGCCAATGATGCCACCGAGGACAGCGATGCCACCCACGCCAATAATGCCACCGTTGACAGCGATGCCACCCACGCCAGTCCTCACCCAGCTGCAGAGCAGACAGCCCCACTACACTACTCCTTCCTCCACCCCACAGCCAAGCCCAGCCTCAGTACATCTGTCATTAGTACTGGGGCTGACACCCCATGGCATGGAGGAAGGACCTCTCAGCATCACGGGGCTGAGCCAGCTGTCCAAGACCTTTCTAAACACACCATCCCCAGTTGTACTCTCGAGGGCAGGCACTCCAGCACCACCCACCACCACAGCACCTGGACCCTTCACCCCTGAGACTGGGCACACCTCCGAGTGACCAAGAAGAGTGCAAGAGACCGGCTAGCTGGCTACCTGTGGATTTTATTTGGACAGTTGACTTGGGTCATTTTTTTTTTACAGCTTGTTGTTCAATAAAGTTTATCTTTGATTCACACACTTGCTTCATTTCTTTTTTTCAATCAAGTCTTGGTGGAAACTTTTAGAATTGGCTTAAGCCTTTGCATGCTTTGGGATGGGTTAAGATAGCAATGGGGTGGGCAGGGATACCCATGGAATGAGCAGGGATACCTTTGGGATGGCTAATAGCTGTGGGATAGATAAACCTCCAGTGCAAGCATAGTGGGACTGTAATGGTCCACCCTCCCAGGTGCCACACCTATGGCCCTTTATTATCAATAATTATGTAATCAATCATCCACAGATGTCAACATAAACACAACTCTTTATTAAATGCCCTGTTTATTGTTGGCCCACCCAACATACATGGCACAAACTCATCCGTGTGATGAGACAGGCTGAAGGAAGCATCCATTAAGCATCAACCATCCTGTCTTGCCACTCCACCGCTCCAGCTGGGGAGTTGCACCAGTGTTTCAGGAGGTTGCACTGCTTCTTCCCTTCCCGTGAGGCTCTGTTGTGGCCTTGCACATCCTGAGTGTCAATCAGGTTTCGCCCTTGCCTCCATTCCCCAGGCTCCATGTCCCCATTGCCTTGTTGACAGTCCACGAGCCTGTTCTGCAAAACTGGGTAGCGGGTGCCCATGAGATTGTGCAGGATGCAGCAAGCTTCCACGATCCTCCTCACGGTCTCTGGGCAAGTCTGCATGGTGGTGAGAAGTACCTGGAACCTGTTGGCCAGGATGCCAAAGGCGTTCTCCACCACCCGCCTTGCCCTAGACAGCCTGTAGTTGAAGATCCTCTCTTCACGGATGAGGAGTCTGGAAATGTATGGCTTCATGAGGTAGGTTCTGAGGGAGAAGGCGTCATCCCCCACGATGAAGTAGGGCACATCTTGCGTGTCGTTGGGCAGGGGGTCTGGATCTGGGAAGCCCACGATGAGGTTGCCTTCCAGCCCCTCCTTGAGGTGACTGGCATTGTGTACCTGGGCATCTGAAGATGAGCCATAGCCTGAAGCATTGATGTACATGAACTTGTAGTCAGCATCGACCATGGTGCATAGGACGATGCTGAAGAAGCCCTTGTAGTTGAAATAAGTGGACCCCGTCTTGGCTGTAGCTTTGCAGGCTACGTGCTTGCCATCGATGGCTCCAACGGTGTGTGGGAAGTTCCACCTCTGATACCACTGCTCTGCAACGTTCTTCCATCCTTCTTCAGTGGAGGGGCACTGGAGGAGCTCCTCCTTGTATTCTTCGATGATAGCCTGCACCACCTCTCTGACCACAATGCTGATGGTGTTGTGTGGCACCCTCCAGCCGTATTGCATGCTTTTGTAGGTGGTCCCTGAGGCCAGGTGGCACAGAGTGAGTGCCACCTTGAGCCCAGGTTCCAGGCTGGGCCGGATGTTGGTGTTTGCCTTGGTCAACCTGGGTGTCAGGCGCTGCACAACTTCATCAAACTTGGCTGGAGGCATCCTCATGAAGTTCTGGAACGCCCGAGTGTCTTCGTTCCTGAGCTCCACCATCAGCTTGTTGTACAGTCCATACTCTGCTCTTCTCCCGATCCATTTTTTGGACCCAGACGCTTCTTGGCCGCCTCTTTTTCTTCCCATAGTAGAGTTCACAGAGCCTGTAGATGGCTTCGTACTGTTGCAGAAGGATGGTGGCTGCCAAAAGGACTGTGGTACGATCCACAGTGGACATGACTGGATGCTGTGGAAGAGGAAGAGTCAGATGAAGGCTGCAGAGGTCTGCACATGTGGGCTGCTGGTCTGAAAGTGAGATGCAGACGAGTTGCTCCCCCTTTTTATCGGCAGTATAGGTGTTCCTTTGCATCCTCTAGGCATCCTCTAGGCATCCTCTAGACATCCTTAATATCCGAGATAGATCCCCTCTGCAAACGTTTTTTCCGCTTTAAACACTTTGTTTCCGTGCTGCATCCGTTCTGCATCCGTTCTGCATCTGTTCCGCGTCCGTTCCGCTTCCTCGCTGCGTCCGGGCAGGTGTGAGTTGCGTGAATGCGCAGCGGACGCCAAGCGGATATAGCGGATGCATAACGGATGCGTAACGGATGCGTAGCGGATGCGTAGAGGATGCAGAACGGACGAATTGGATACATTTTCTGCACAAAAGTTTTAGGCAGCCCAAAACTTTTGGAGCAGATGAAATGTCCATAAACGGATGCTGGACGGATAGAGAGGAAGCAAAACGGAGGCAGTGAGTACAGAACGGATACATCGCGTTAACCAACGGATGGCAAGCTTTTTTGTCCATTTTACATCCTCTTTGCATCCGTTGGTTCAATGTGACATGGGCTTTAACAGAGCTGTGGAAATTTTTTTATGAAGGAAGTGCCTTACAATGTGCAGGAACACATACAAAAGTATCACTCTGATTCAATAAAGTGGCTGCTTGTTTTCCAGATGTGTGTAGCTGTTTTTGTAGCTTGCTTCTAGGTGTTCCTACACATGCGCACTGCCACTCTTCTTTGCCTCATCAGTTACCTTGCTATTTTTATCATTTCAAAGATCATATAGAAACCTGTACAAATGTAATTCTCTCAAAATATTAAATCAGGATTTATTAGATGACTCCATATCAGTCTCTCTCAGCTCTAGGAAGGAGGCAGTGGTAAACCACTTCTAAACATATTGCCAAGAAAACTGCAGGGATTATTCCAGGCAGTTATCAGGAATCAAGGCTGATCTGAAGGAACTTGCTGTCCATCTTTCAAAGTAAAACAGGTCAGGAAACAAGATACAAGAAGTATTAGAATTTTATCTTATCAATATAGCTTATGATAACAGAAACTTGAAAGCTCAACAGTGTTTTCCCTTCCTGTTTTTGCAAATTGAGCAACTCTTTATGACATACTTATTCTGTATCACTTTATCCAGAACTATTACAGCCCTGCCAACTCTCATGGTTCTGCTGTTAGTCTCACGATTTTTTGTCATTTCTCACGGTCTCACGACAAGGCTCCTCAATCTCACGCCGAATTTAAAACACTTTTTTTTTTTTCAAATTTGGGGGTCAGCTTATATGCGAGTATATACGGTAATCGTTTTTCTTCCTGTCTGTCCATCATTTTGAAAGGGGAGTAGGCCCTGGGAACGAGGCTAGTTTCCCAGTAGTCTTTGTAAGTTCAGCGCGGGAAAGCAATCGCAATCGTATAAACATGGCAAAAAGAGGTGGTAATTTTTCAATAGAAGAAAGAAAGCTGCATCTTCTTACAATAGGGAACACAAATAAAACATTTAAATAAACTGTTAATGACTTTCCTCGATGGAAAATTTTTTTTTAATCTTGATCAGGAAAAAAATAGAATCTCACTATTTTTATAGAATCTCCAGATTTTTTTCATGGGTCTCCAGATTTTCCTTTATCAGGGGTTGGCAGGTCTGCTATTAACATGATAGAAATCTCTTCCCTCTCCTCTTAGACTCCACAGATAGAATAACAATAGGGGAAGAATTTAATCAATGATGCATGTGACACCTTCCTTCTTCAATCTGTACAGGAACTTGATGGCAATAATACTTAACAACCTGGATTTCCATGTCCCGAAACTGACTGGCCAAAGTGGCCTATTCTTTCATATGCAGATAATATTCCCTTTATATTCTATACTCCAAAAGGCTTAAAAGAACAGTGAAAAGTATCATCCGCTATAATAAGCAAAACAGGCTACTAATCAATTATCTTTCTTTTTTTCACAGGTAGATAGATATTTCCTATCAATTTTAAATTCTTGAAAGCCAAAATATCAGCCTGGATTATATATAGAACACGGATAAGAATCTATGCCGCGATATATGATATTATTATTGCCATTCCAGGAGATAGAGAAGTGGAGATACCCACATTAGAAATTCTGCCTTGGAAAATGACAATCAGTTATTGTAGACTTAAAAATGATTTCTTCTCCATCAGTCTACTGTCCCTTGTATTGGCAGAAAACTATTCTCCAAGCTGGAGCTATCCTATAAAATCTAAGCTAGTATTTTATCTTTCAACTAGGTTACTTTTTACTTTGGGCTATGAATAGGCCATACTTAAAAGAATAGATCATACGGAGTACCAAATTGGAGGTTAATAGGATTCATTATAAAAGCAGAACCTGAGTTTCCAGAAGACCTTTTGTATCAGCCAAATAATTAACATCTTTCACCTTTCCCAGGATGAGGATGGATTTCAAAAACAAACACCTCTGCATAATATATTTCTACTGGCACCTTTTACTTGCGAAATTAAAAACCTGCAGTATTTCAGAAGTTCTTGAAAACTTGGGCATGAGGTCTAGATCTATTATTGCAAATCTATTATTGCAACTATTTTTGTTGTTTTTGTTGTTGACCACTATTACTTGGTTACAATTACTGTTCTTATTTTTCTTACTGTGTTTTGCTTTGGCTATAACTCAATTATACTCAATTTTGAGATGTGGGGTTAAATTTCCAGTGATAAGATGATACATACTGCATAGATGTATCAATTAAAAGACAAAATATAGAAGATATCTTAAACATTTTGGCCTTTTTCTTGGATTGGTTTCTAGGATTGTTTTCCAGTTCTATCCTATAGCTTTAGCACTTCTTTATGATTTCATCCAAACACTGAGTTTTCTTAGATCAGCCAAAGCTGACTATATGTTGCCATGTAAAACAAAGAAAAACAAAAATAGCAGTAAGACAAAAGTTGATGGAAATAGCCAAATACAGGGGACTCCTTGAAAGCAAGATATCCAATGTACTTCAAAGTTAAGAGGACCTCTATGCAAACTCACACAATATCATACTATTCTCCTTTTATATTGGCCTCCAACCATTGTTCTGTATAATAATTCCTGTGATAGCACAACTTTGCTGTAGATTGTTTTAAGTTCCAAGTTGTACTTCTGTTCACTGGAGCTGGATCTGATAGATAAATAGATAAATCCAGAAATTCTAACTATTGTGTTAGTCTAGCTTTTTTCTGATCGAAACCCTTTTCCAGTAAGACAAACAATAACTAATGGGGACAGAAACCTTTTAATGAGTCTTACAAATCCCCAGTTAAAAGGCTGCTGTAAACTAATTAACTTTGATAAGCACAAACCTTGCCAAAACTGTGCAAGACTGCCAAGAATCACAGATAAGAAATATTTCACAACACAAGAGTCTTCAAATACCAACTTAAGATACTATAAGGTCCACAAAGCTGAGTTTCAAAATGTCCTTGCTTCCTGCAAAGAACATTTGCTTCACAGCTGGCTTTTATCTTTTTGAAGGAGAAGTCATTACCTTGCAGCCTTACTCCTGAGTCGCCCGTGCTGTTGCAGCTACTCTTTCCTGAGAGCAATCCTGTGTGCACGCGCACTTGGCACAGGCTCCCCATCGCTGCTGCCAGCCCTCACAATCTCTGAAGGCAGCAGTCCACTTCCTAATGGTCCTGGACCCTCATCTGAGTCCTCGCTCTCCTCAGCCATCCACACCTGGTGCTGGCTAACTACAACAAGCTTTTAGTGCACAAACCTTGAACACATGCCTTGTTTTAAAGACAATTTCTATTTCATTTTAAATGATCTCTGCCATGCCTCCACATGCATGTATATTCATAAGCAATTTTTGAAAATGTTCAAATAATACTGTTAGGTTAAACTCTAATGTTAAAACTAAATCAAAATGTTAGTAACTTTTGCCAAATGAAAGATTAATTTGCTACTATGCATGATTTAATTAAACATTTCAGAAGGGCAGTAGGACAGCAGTTATAAATAATGTTCACAAATAATAAGCAATAAGACTAAATCAAATCCTGAAAGCAAATATTGATTTTTTGTCATCCTTAACCTGGAAGTATCTGTTTCAGATTGTATTTGTAGGTAATACTCCATAATATTTTTTCAGAGTTTGATTTGGGTGGTAGATTTTGTAGCTTACTACTATAGAAGTAGTTCTTGATTGACAACCACAATTGAGCCCAAGATTTACATTGCTAGGCAAGACAATTGTTAAATGCATTTTATCCCATTTTACATTCTTTCTTGCCATAGTTGTTAAGTGATTCATTGCAGCTGTTAAGTTAGTAACATAGTTGATCAGTGAATCTGGCTTTCCAATTGAATTTGCTTGTTAGAAGATCACAAAAGTTGATCATATGACCCTGAGTCACTGCAACCCTCATAAATATGAATCAGTTGCCAGGTGTCTGAATTTTGATTGTGTGATCATGGGGAAACTACAATGGTTCATGAGTGTGAAAAAATTGTTATAAGTGCTTTTTTCAGTGTTATTGTAATTTCTAATGGTCACAAACAAATAGTTGTTAAGTTAATGATTATCCTTTGAAAGATGAATGCAATGAAATTTCATTTTAATGTATGCTGATTAGTGTACATTTAAAGTGACAATGAAGTTTATTCTATTCTATTCCATTCCATTCCATTCAGGGGTGGGATTCCACTGGTTAGGATCAGTTTGGCGAACTGGATGTTACATTTTCATCTGGTTCACAGAACCAGTATTTCAACCGATCGGCTGGCCCCATCCACCCCTCTCCTCCCCTCCCCTCTCCTTTCCTCCCAGGAGTCTCCATGTGATGCAGGTAAGTGCAGGGTCCACCCAAAGGCTCTGGGAGGGGGAAAATAGGCCTTCCAGAAATCTGGAAACAGACTCTTTCCCACTTCCGGAGGGCCTCCAGAGCCCAGGGGAAGACATTTTTTTCCCTCCCAGACCCTTGGAAAGGTGAAAAATAGTCCTCCCAGAGAAATATATTATTTCCACGCCTCTAGTTGGCAGTGTTACAAAGTTTCTTTGCTTTCACTTTCCCCCTCCTTTTCCAAGCAAAATATAATAAGGATTAATTTTTTTAAAAAAAGAAAAAGATATTTAAAAAAAGAAATAACTAAAAAGGAATCTCTTGCCTAAAATGTTACAAAATCAAAAAGGAGAAAAAAAATAGATGAAAAAAACAAACTAGTCCAGTTTCAAAATATAAGATCATGTATACAAAATCCAGCAATGAGAAAAAAAAATTACTTTAACATTCCTGTTTAGAATCGCCACTTAATCATTTCTGTCAAAACTTTTACAGATTCTTTCTTTTCCTTAGGGTGTCCTTTCAGATCTTAGAATAAAGAAAAAGTTCTCAGCAAATCAGCACACTCTCTCTTTCTGTTCTCTTTCATTTTGGTGCTATCCCAACTTCAGCAGCTTTAATGGCTGCTTCTTTGCCGCTAGCAAAAAGAGCTTCTCCTGGATCTACCAGGGACTTTGCGGTATCCTTGGGATTGACAGGATGCACTCTTCACTTTCACCATCTCTTTGGGATGGTTTAGATCCAATTGGACCGTCCAGGAGCAAAGATATCTGCAGCAATCTCAGACCTCCAAGATCGCATGCCATATCGTCGCGACGCCAGCTCCGCCCCCCTCTCTCCCCACCCCCCCCAACAACCGGGCAGCAAACCGGATTTTTGAATCCCACCCCTGATTCCATTCCGCTCTGCTCCACTCCACTCTACTCTAAAGTCAGGAATTTCTGCTAAGCAAACCATAGCTTTCTAAAACACATTAATCAGGTTACATCATATTTGACAGAATATCTTAATATTATAAATGCTTGCCTACAGAGAACATATTCAGGATGTGCTACAGCCTGTAAAATTACTTCAGGCCTGGTAAGAATTTTTTTTTAAATAGAATGGTTGATTTAAAAAAAATATTTAAATTTAAATCAGGTTATGAGATGGTCACGTGATAATTGTAATTAGAAACTACAATGTTAATACACAACATATACTTTACTTATATATGAAGTAGATTGTCTGTAGAAGAGGTTTGGTTTCATGCTGGTTCTTCAAGTCAGTGACTGAAGTTCCTGTGAAGCTTCCGTTAAGTATATCTTTGCCTTTTTGCAAGAAAGTGCTGGCTTCGTTCAATGACAACCAAGTGTTGCCCCCTGCTGTTCCTATTCATTCTTGCATATGATCAATAATTGACAATTACAGAATTTGAACACTCAGTAATTTCACTGCATATTATATTGATTTTTTTCTCATAGTCACAAATTAATGAGGAAGTTTAAGATGCTTATCATACTGATCAGGAGGAAAAGATGACCATCTTAATATTTCATATCCTTCACACAAAAAAGGAAGGGTCAGGCAAGTCTAAATAGAAAAAATGCCATTCAATATTTATTTTTCAATGAAATCCCTTTGAAGGGTTCTTAATGCAGATAATGGGAATAAACTTAAATGTATTCCAGTCTTCCAGAAAATGTGTATGGAGAATAAAGGAGTTGGGTTCTTTCTCATTATCTTTTCAAAAATGTTAAACTATGACTTGCATAATTTGCTCCTATAACCTTTCTTACTTTGATTCCACCTTAGTTGTATTAAATATAGTGCTCTGAAAAGGAGCAATGTTATAAATTAAGGGATTTTTTTTTGTTAAATAAAGTGCCTTCTTACTAATGAATTATTTGCTTATTATTTTTGAAAAGTTAACTTTTCATAGCAGAGTAGAAAATTAGATGGAGTAAATGAACAAACACTCATTTAGCTTTCACACGTATATGTATCCCAGCCATATCTACAGGAAATTTCCTTTAAATTAAAATTGGGGACTGTACTTGGCTAGGCCATAATTTGTTAAACCATGTTTTGCTGCATTGTCTTGATTCATATATGCTAAGTAACTACAGTTTGCAAAACATAATAAATGAATTCACAAAACATATTGAGATTATCAGGTTTGTCAAGCCAATTAATGTGACATAATTTTGGTAGAATCAGTGGTAGGATTCAAAAGTTTTTACTATCTGTTATGTGGGCATGGTTTGATGGGTGTGGCATGACTTGGTGGATGTGGATTAGTGGGCATGGCAGGGGAAGGATATTATAAATTCTCCATTCCCACCCCACTCCAGGGGAAGGTTACTGCAAAATGCCATTTCCTCCCCACCCCACTATCCTGCTTTCCAGTTCCGTTCTCCTGTGCAGGGCAGCAAAAGAAGACCCAGCCGATCAGCTGGGACTCAGGAGGCAGAGAATAGATGGGGGTGGGGCCAGTCAGAGGGGGTATTTGCCGATCTCCAAACTACTCAAAATTTCCACTACCGGTTCTCCAGAACTCAGCAGAATCTGCTGAATACCACCTCTGAGTAGAATCAAGCCTTTTAATATCTCTGTGTATCTGGAAGAGAAAACACCTGCTTGCTGGATCCATATTCTCATTCTTTTACTCTTGATAACAGAACACTCAGAAAAAATAAATATATTTGGCTTCCGGTTTTGAGCTTCCCCATAGACGGACTGCTGACAGTGATCATACATGGCTTTGATCTGTGTTTCGGCATTGGAGAGCCCTGGTCCTTTGAATTTGGGGCAGAAGTTACCTCGTAGGGGTGGCGGAGGAAGGGAAGATCATCAGCTGGGTAGAGGGGAGTCACAAATCCCCTCCCCCAGCTTGGCAATTACTCCATCCCAAAGACGCCTGAAATGGTGGCCTAAAATGGATACCTTGAAGGGGAAGATTGGACTGGAATAGGATTGTGCAGGAGAGAGTGAAAGAAGTGAATAGCAGGAGGAATGGGACAATATAATTAAATGGAAGATACCCCCTAGATTAACATTTTAAAGAATTATAAAGAAAGAATTTAAAGCTGTGAAGAGAAAGACCAAAAAAAAGATGGGAATTGCTTTTCACAGTGGCAGGGTTTTAAAACTGTGAAAGGTAGAAGCTGGAAAAGGAATGATATAATCAACTTGGATAAGTATATTTTGATTCTATATAGGCATCAATAAAGCTGAACTATAGATTCCTAAAGAGGAAATTTAATATCAATTAGATTTGATCTTTTTTTAAAAAAAACTGTGGTTTAAAAAGCTCTGAA
Source organism: Laticauda colubrina (assembly GCA_015471245.1). Classification (NCBI taxonomy): domain Eukaryota; kingdom Metazoa; phylum Chordata; class Lepidosauria; order Squamata; family Elapidae; genus Laticauda; species Laticauda colubrina. Next base: position 4,210,852 of record BLBF01000048.1, read on the forward strand.
TAAAAGAGAAAGAAAAAGAAAAGAGGGGGTGAAGATTTAGCATAACAAAGAGTGCCATCTAAAGGGCCTGTCACATTGGCCGATGGATGCAAAACGTTTGTAAAAAGGACACAGCGGATGAGAAAATGTTCCATCTGTTGTTATCCTCTCTCAAAAGTGCCCTGAATTTGCATAATCAGAGCGGACAACAACGGAAAGGAACGGACGGGGGGAGGATGTAGCCAGGATGGAAAGCAGATGCTCCACAGAAGCCTAGTGGATGGAAGCGGATGGGAGCGGATGGTACATCCACAGGGCTTCCAGGGGAGCACAGCGAAGTGGACGCGCAGCGGAAGGAGTGGATGCAGAGCAGATGCAGAGCGGATGAAGTGGATGCAGAGCAGAAGCCTAGCGGATGCAGAGCATTCACTGAACATACGGGGAGGATGCATTGCGTCAGCCCTGCGGATATAAAGGGAAGCAGCTCCCAAGCAGGTCACCATTCAGAGGAAAGACCTGCTGCCAGACACAGCTCCAGCCAGCCAGCTAGCCAGCCAGCCAGCCAGCCAGCCAGCCAACAACTATGGGGAAGAAGAGAAAGCCTGTGGCATCTGCTGCCAGCCCTGGCAAGAGGGACAGGGCCAACATCCCACCCCCTGGCCCTGACTCTGTTTCTGCTGGGGCTTCTGCTGCTGGGGCTGACTCTTCTGGTGCTGGAGCTTCTGCTGGAACTGCTCCTGGTGCTGGTGCTTCTGCTGGTGCTTACTCTGCTGATGCTGGTGCTTCTGCTGGGGCTTACTCTGCTGGTGCTGCTCCTGGTGCTGGGGCTTCTGCTGGGGCTTACTCTGCTGGTGCTGCTCCTGGTGCTGGTGCTTCTGCTGGTGCTTACTCTGCTGGCGCTGCTCCTGGTCCTGCTGGTCCTGCTGGTCCTGCTGGTGCTCCTGGTGCTCCTGGTGCTCCTGGTGCTCCTGGTCCTGCTGGTCCTGCTGGTCCTGCTGCTGCTGATCCTGGTGCTGCTGATCCTGGTGCTGCTGGTCCTGCTTTTGCTGCTACTGTTGTTGTTGCTGCTGGTGGTGATGGTGGTGTGGAGTAGCAGCCCCTACAACCTCGAAGCCCCTCTGATGAGGGCCCAGAAGGCCCTGCCAGAGGGAGGAAGAGGCATACATGTGAACAAGAACGGGAGAGGAGGCAATACTCTACCAAAGAGGAACATGAGGATGAGGTGCTGGAATGGCTGAGGGAGAACGAGTATCTTTGGCGGAAGGGACACAGGCTCTATCGAGACACCAAAAGGAAGCAGGCTGCTTGGAGAGAGAAGGTGGAGAGCCTGGGCTACACTTCGGAGGTGCTCCTCAGCTGGTGGAAGCACATGCACACCTGGTACGGGAAGCTGCACCTCAAGAAATCTGGCCAGGCCGTGGTCAAGCTGATGGACCAAGAGACCTATGTGATGGGCAAGTGCAGCTTCTTGCAGGGTGAGATCCGCCACCGAGGAGCAGCCCCTCTGATAACCCTCTCTCTCAGGCAGCCTGCAGAGAGCCAGTCCTCTTCTGGCCAAGAGTCAACTCCTGTGTCCAGGCAGGTATCTGTGGAGCATGCCACGATGGAAACCCCCCGACAGCTGCACTCCCCGTGGCAGAACGTGTGGAGGACCCCCTGACGCAGTGGGAGCAAGGAGAGGGCACTTCCACCAGAGAACAACCCACATCCACCCCCAGCTCCACCTCCACAGAAAGCAGGCCGAGAGCCAGACCGGAGGGGCAGAGCCACACTGTCCTGCTGGAGATCAGGGACACCATCAGAAGCAGCGTAGATCTCCTCTCTCATCTGGTACACAACTACGTACCATCCTCCAACTGCAAGCCCTTCCTCATCTACGTCAACCAGACCCTGATGAACATGTCGGAATCACAGTACCAGGTGATAAAGGACAGGATCACCGGTCTTCTTCATAATCCTCCAGACCCAGCTAAACCTGCTCCCACCCAGTCCAGGTCTGCTCCTCCACCCCAGGTGATGTCACAGCCCTTCCAAGGCTTTCCACATCCCCTCACCTACCAAGGCTACTGCTACCAGGAGCTCGAGCAGCACAGGCAGCCCTTCCCAGTCCAGGCACAGGTACATCGAATGCCACCGGTGCCACCGAATCCAATGATACCCTCGATGCCACCCTAGCCACCAATGCCACCCACGCCACAGATGCCACCGATACCACAGATGCCACCCACGCCTCACCTCGCTCAGCTGCAGACCAGACATCCCCACTACACTGCTCCTTCCTCCACCCCACAGCCAAGCCCGGCCTCAGAACATCTGTCATCGGTATTGGGGTGGACCAATATAGGGTCCTGGAGGAAGGGGCTCTCAACATCACGGGACTGAGCCAGCTCTCTGAGAGCTTCCTCCACATGCCGTCACCTGTTGTCCTCTCGGGCCCAGGCACCCCAATGATGCCTCAGACCAGCACTCCAGCAACAGCCACCTCCACAGCACCTGGACCCTTCACCCCTGAGACTTGGCATGCCTCAGAGTGACTAAGAAGAGTGCCAGAGACTGGGTGGCTACCTGTTGACTTTATCTTTGCTTGGGACACTTGGGTCATTTTTCTTTTACAGCTTTTTATGAAGAAAGATTATCTTTGCTTTACACACTTGCTTCATTTATTTTATTAAATAAAGTCTTGGTGGAAACTTTTAGAAATGGTTTAAGCCTTTGCATGCTTATGGGATGGGTAAAGATAGCAGTGGGATGGCAGGGATACCTTTGGGATGGGCAGGGATACCTTTGGGATGGGCAGGGATACCTTTGGGATGGGTAATAGCTATGGGATGGGCAGGGATACCTGTGGGATGGGCAGGGATACCTTTGGGATGGGTAATAGCTGTGGGATGGGCAGGGATACCTTTGGGATGGGTAATAGCTATGGGATGGGCAGCGATACCTGTGGTGGGATGGACAGGGATACCTTTGGGATGGGTAATAGCTGTGGGATAGATAAGCCTCCAGTGCAAGCATAGTGGGACTGTATGGTCCACCCTCCCAGGTGCCACACCTATGGCCCTTTATTTTCAATAACAATTTAATCATTGATCCACACATTTCAATATAAACACAACTCTTTATTAAATGCCCTGTTCATTGTAGGCCCACTCAACATACATGGCCCAATCTCATCAGTGTGATGAGACAGGCTGAAGGAAGCATCCATTAAGCAACTATCATCCTGTCTTGCCAATCCACTGCTCCAGCTGGGGAGTTGCACCAGTGTTTCAGGAGGTTGCGCTGCTTCTTCCCTTCATGTGAAGCTCTGTTGGGGCCTTTCACATCCACAGTATCTATCAGGTTTCGCCCTTGCCTCCATTCACCAGGCTCCTTGTCCGCATTGCCTTGTTGGAGGTCCACGAGCCTGTTCTGCAAGACTGGGTAGCGGGTGCGCATGAGATTGTGCAGGATGTAGCAAGCTTCTTCGATGCTCCTCACAGTCCCTGGGTGATGCTGCATGGTGGTGAGAAGTACCTGGAACCTGTTGGCCAGGATACCAAAGGCGTTCTCCATCATCCGCCTTGCCCTGGACAGCCTGTAGTTGAAGATCTTCTCTTCACGGGTGAGGCATCTGGAGATGTATGGTTTCATGAGGTAGGTTCTGAGGGAGAAGGCGTCATCCCCCATAATGAAGTAGGGCACATCTTGTCATTGGGCAGGGGGTCTGGATCTGGGAAGCCCATGATGAGGTTGCGTTCCAGCCCCTCCTTGAGTTGACTGGCGTTGTATATCTGGGCATCTGAAGCTGACCCATTGCCTGAAGCATCGATGTACATGAACTTGTAATCAGCATCGACCATGGCGAAGAGGATGATGCTGAAGAAGCCCTTGTAGTTGAAATAAGTGGACCCTGACTTGGCTGGAGCTTTGCAGGCCATGTGCTTTCCATCTATGGTTCTAACAGTGTGGGGGAAGTTCCACTTCTGATACCACTGCTCTGCAACTTTCTTCCAGCCTTCTTCAGTGGAGGGGTACTGGAGGAACTCCTCCATGTATTCTTCGATGATGGCCTGCACCACTCTCTGACCACAATGCTGATGGTGTTGTGTGGCACCCTCCAGTCATACTGCATACTCCTGTACGTGGTCCCTGAGGCCAGGTGGCGTAGAGTCAGTGCCACCTTGAGCCCAGGGTCCAGGCTGGGCCGGAAGTTGGTGCTCTGCTTGGTCAGCCTGGGTCTCAGCCGCTCCACAACTTCATCAAACATGGCTGGAGACATCCTCATGAAGTTCTGGAATGCACAAGGGTCTTCGTTCCTCAGCTCCACCATCAGCTTGTTATACAGTCCATACTCTGCTCTTCTAGTGATCCATCTTCGGAACCAGACACTTCTTGGCTGCCTCCTTTTCTTCGCGTAGAACAGGTGAAAGAGCTTGTAGATGGTTCACACTATTGTAGAACGATGGTGGCTACCAAAAGGAGTGTGTGATGATCCATATTAGAGAAGACTGGATGCTGTGGAAGAGCAAGAGCCAGATGAAGGCTGAAGAGGTCTGCACCGCAGGGCTGCTGGACTGAAAGTGGGATCCAGGTGAGTTCCTCCCCCTTTTTATAGGAAATATAGGTTTTCCACTCGGTGTCATTTTGCATCCTCCAGGCATCCTGCATACATCCTAAATATCCGAGATAGGTCCCCTCTGTGAACGTTTTTTCCATTTTAATGCTTTGTATCTATATTCCATTTTAATGCTTTCATCCTTTCTCCATCCGTGCTACTAACGCTTTGTGTCCATTCCGCGTCCGTTTCGCTTCCTCCCTGTGTCCGTTTTCCGCTGGAGCGGATGCGAGTTGCGCGGATGCTCAGCGGATGCCTAGAGGATATAGCGGATGCGTAACGGATGACGACGGATGTAGAACGAATGTTCCCCGTATTCGTTGTGGATGCAGAACGGACGCATTGGATACATTTTCCGCTCAAAAAGTTTTGTGCAGCTCAAAACTTTTTGAGCAGATGAAATGTCAGTAGATGGATGCTGGATGGATAGAGAGGATGAAAAACGGACGCAGTGAGTACAGAACGGATGCATTGCGTTAACCAACAGATGGCAAGTGTTTCTCTCCGTTTTACATCCTCTTTTCATCCGTTGGTGCTGTGTGACAGGGGCTTTAGTTAAATCTAACTTGCTTTTCTTTTAAAAGACTCTGTTTTTTAAAACTATATGGAAAATTGATACAATAAAGCAAGAAGTTTGAAAAATTTAAACATTGTAATAAAGAAAGAAACAGGAAGATTCTGCCCTTGGATTAATTGTTGATTCTAATAAGGTCTTGGCATTGGACTAATGGAGGCTTAAAACTTGAGAGGAAGGGAAAAAAATTGACTGCTGGGAATAAACTTTAAAGACACTATTTGGATTAAATTGTTCATTAGAAAATTGTGAAATGGTGATATCTCTTCTGGCATTAAAAATGGAACTTAGAAAAATGAAAGAAATACTATAAGAACGAGGTGAATCTCTGGGTTTTGCTTCAAAATTTATTGAAAATGCGATTACAGAATATGAACAACAAAGACAAAAGGAAGAAGAGGAGGCAGAGCAAATTATAGAAGGGGCCATCTTTAATGATCATCAAGAACAAAGAACTCTGGAAAGAAAGAGGAAAAGAGTTTGAAATAAATATAGGAGATTTAAGAAATTTAATAAAAAGGGGAATATCTGAAAAATTAAAAAAGGGGGAAAAAGTCAGCAGAAATTCGAAGGGTGGAAGAAAGCTATAGAAAGAGAGGGAAATAAAAACTGTAGTGAAAGAATAAAGGAGAAAAGACAAGGGGAAAGATGGGGCAATAAACAGGATTTGGGAACAAAGAAATATGGGAATTATAAAAAACTGGGAAAAATTGCTTAATTAGCCGCAGAGATAATGGGTGATTAATATTTAGAAAGGGGATTCTGCAAGGTATCGGGGGTAATATAAATAAATTTGTAGTCATGATAGGGACATAGATTGATAACAGAATTGTTATTTTTTTGATAATGGAATCTAATTCTCTTCTTTATGCATAGAGATAATTGTATATTGACATAATTCTAGAATTGGAATGTTGTCTTAAATATGAATGGAATAATTAATGGAATATGTGTATTAAATACATTGAAATAAATGAAATGATATAGGAGGAGAGCTGAAATGGAATTAACCTTAGCGTTTAGGATTGCTTTACTGTTTGAATTAGCAGAATAATATTTCATTCTCTTTTGAAAAAATTAATGAAATTAAAAAGGGGGAAAGCCATGCAGAATCTGATTTATATATGCTATGTAGTTTTAAAGGGATTATTAAGTTAAATGGTTTAGGTAATAATGTTAAATATTTAATGGGATTTAAAAGGGGTGAAAATTAACGAATATGTAACTTAGAGGTGGCACATTTATATTGATATTTTAGTGGGGAAACCAAATCATAGAAGTGTTTTTTTTTTAAATTAGAACTTAAGATGAAATATACCAATGTGACAGTTAAAAGTACTAAAGTGCAGTATAATTATTATGAAGTTCATATAAATGAATTAAATAATGAGAAGTATTTGGAATAATACATTAAAATGGAAAATGTATAAAAGCATTGCTAAGATAAGAAACTGGATACAAAAATTGAAAATGTAACTATAGCCATATTTATATATATATGTGAAACCTGTAATCATGTTGTTCACTAAAAAGCTATGTTAAAATGTGGAAAACTGAATAAAACTTGTTTAAAAAAAAAAGAAAAGAAAAACATATTTCAGCTGATGCTGGAATTCTTGGTCTTTGCAGTTGCCAACTTTTATCAATAAATTTCATGCATACCAACTGATGCTTATGATTTAAAAAAGTAAGACCTCAGTTTACCATTCCACAGTATTTCAATTGATGGTGATTTTGCCATTAATTTAAATAACGTTGGATGAACTGTAAAATTTTCTCTTTCTTTCTTTCTTTCTTTCTTTCTTTCTTTCTTTCTTTCTTTCT
>BLBF01000048.1:4217835-4235388 GCA_015471245.1 Laticauda colubrina
TTTCTTTCTTTCTTTCTTTCTTTCTTTCTTTCTTTCTTTCTTTCTTTGCCTGCTTGCTTGCTTGCTTACTTACTTATTTGGTTAACATGGCTGCCGATCTCACAACAGTGAGTAGTGGGTAGCGTACAAAGATGAAAACACAGCTGCAACCATATTGATGTATATTGACTGTGATCAAACTTTTAGCAACTTAATATATTGATGGTCCATGATGGTTTGTCCTTAACCTGATCTTTCAAGTCTTCCAGTGATGCACTCATCACCATTATAACAGCTTTCCATCTCTCTTGTTGGTCATCCTCCTTTCTTTCCTTCCACCTTTCCCAGTATTAGAAACTTTGTCAGAGAATCAGGTCTGATCACATTAATAGCAATATGTCTTTCAGGGCCTTCTAGAACTGTAAGTCAATCACCTTCTTCAAAAGGAAATGGGACAAAAATTGTCCATAGCAGTTAAGTATTGCTTCTTCATGATAAGGGGAAGCACCCACTCCCACAGAAGTATTCACCACTGAATTCACCACTACCCAACCAATTTATATAAATCCTTTCATAAAAGAACAGAAAGATCTGTTTCAACTTATATAGCAAATATAAGTATATCAAGATTGGAAGAAATGAAGCTGGAATCAAAATTGATTGTTGAAACACTAGCAATTTGACCATGCAGATAATGTTAGTTGGTTGGTTGAAAATAAGACTTGTAAGGGATCAGCATGAATTTGAAATTGAAATGTAAATAAAAATCTAAATTTTAAAAAGATAGAGAGAATGCTAACTAGTATGCTTAGTGAACTCATGCTTAACCATGGAGAAGAAATTGGAGTGTTGGTTTGATTATGTTATAAATAAATTAGGTGGACACTGTGTTGAAGTAAGGAAATAAATGACAAATTTATGCCAAACATATGTTTATTTCTGTGACAACAGAGATTAGAATATTTGAAGCAATTGATCTTTTCAGTGATACTGTACAGTCACAAAAGCTGAGTGTTGGAAGAAAATCCCATCCAGATTGAGTTCCAAAATTATGATTCTAATAAAAATCAGCATGAAAAGTTTAGAGTGCTTTAGTCCTGGTATATTTATGACAGAATAATCCAATTTAATAGGCAAATTGCTGATTTATTAATTTATTGCTATTATGATTAAGAAAAGTTCACTGTCATTTTTACCAGGCAGAGAAACTTCTCAAAACTTCTGATTTTTCATTGCATCAATGCAGATGTTGCAAATCTTATAAAAAAGATCTATTCATTATTTTTTCAGACTGACAATTTATTCAATAAAGAAAAGCAACTGGCAACTACATGCTGCTCTATCAAACAAAGAGGTATATTTGCTTCTCTATAATTGCTGCCTGAGCAGAAGAGTCTTATAAAAAAACATATTTTTTAAATCCAAAGCTTTGATTCTTCTGCTTCCTTCCCACTGGGAGCTATGTGCAAAGATGACATACAAAATGGCAAGATGGGGCCAAAGAAAACTAAAAAGAGGATTGTGAACCTTAGATGAGACACTTTTCCTTTTTCTATACTTATGGAACAAAATAGACTTCATCTGATTGCTTGGTTTGGTGGAAAGTAAATTCCCCAGATAAAAATATTAATTTTATGTATTTTATATTTTATTTTGCTTCATAAAAATATTTTTACCACCATCTTCTGCTAAAGTTTTTTTTTCTTAAACATAATTTAATAAATTATATAATATAATTTCATGTGATAGTGTTTCAAATATTTGCCAGAAGTTTTTACTTATTAATCAGAGGACATACATTTAGTCATTCTACTTCCTACTGTTCAACATCACCTATTTTAAGGTTTAAAACTCTTCTGACACCTTAAGGCAGAGATTCACAAATGTTAACATTGTAAAACTCAAGGTTACCTGATTTGTTTGCTATTTCTTGATTATAATTAATAGCTTTGTAGGGCTTAAGCTTGGACAAGAAAATAATTATATTACTTTCAATATTGATCGATCAATTGATTGATTGATATATTAACCAAAATGTTACATAAGGAGTGGTAAGGTAGGATTTTTTTTTTTTAGTTTTTGCATAATTGGTCAATATGCTTGGTGGCTTCATATTTTCACTGGATGCTATTTGGGCATGATGGCACAAACACTGAGCTTGTCAGCTGGAAATGCAAATCTGAGAAGACAAATAGGTACCACTTCTTTGGAATAAATAGAATAGAAGAAAAGGTACATTCATTAAGAATCAAGAATCATAACATATAACACTTAATGATAGTCATAGGGTACAATCAACAATCAAATCATACTAGGAAATAGTCAAGTGGGAGGGGATGGGTGATAAGGAGTGATGAGAAGATTAACAGTAATAGTAGTGTATGCACTTTGTAAATAGTTGAACAGTGTTGAAGGAATTATTTGTTTAGCAAAGTGATGGCTTTTGGGGAAAAACTGCCCTTGTGTCTAGTTGTTCTGGTGTGCAGTGCTCTATAGCGTCGTTTTTAGGGAAGGAGTTCAAACAGTTTATGTCTGGGATGTGAGGGGTCTGTAGATATTTCCACAGTCCTCTTTTTGACTCGTGCAATATATAGGTCCTCAACTGAATGCAGGTGAGTAGTAATTGTTTTTTCTGCAGTCCTGTGGGACAGTAACAGCGTTCTGTGTAGCATATAGTCACGCTGGTCACATGATCACAGAAGGATCTTTGGACAACTCTGGCTTTCTCGGCCAAGAAATGGAGATGAGCACTACCCCTACAGTTGAACATGACTCGATAAAATAACCTTTGCCTTTGCTATTTGCTGATAACAGACATGATACAGACATTTTTGTAACCAAGACATGTTTCATATAATGTTTGACAGTTTTATTTTCATCAGTATTACTGGTAGATTGATAATATTTTAACTTTTATTTTACTATAAAACAAAACTTTTCTATTGTAAAAAGACAGAAATTTTAAAAATTGATTAAAAATACTGAATGCCATGAATATTTACACTTGTTGAGTCAACCAAAGACTTTGGTTTTATTGCTACATCCCATGCTAATGCAAATACAAAGGACATACCAATTCAAGCTCAACTATCAATATTTATTTTTTTATTTATTAAATTTTTATTTATTTATTTTGATTTGTCAATCGCTAACAAGATAATAGGTATAAGTATATACATAGTTATGAATACATGAAATAGGTATATATAAGAAAAATAAAAGAAACAATAGGACAGGGACAGTAGGCACATTGGTGCGCTTATGCACGCCCCCTACAGATCTCTTAGGAAAGGAGTGAGGTCAATAGTAGATAATCTAAGGTTAAAGTTTTTGAGGTTTGGGGAAGAAACCACATTGTCAGGTAGAATATTCCAGGCATTGACCACTCTGTTGCTGAAGTCGTATTTCCAGCAATCAAGCTTGGTGCGGATAACCTTGAGTTTGTATCTATTGTGTGCTCTTGTGTTGTTATCGTTGAAGCTGACAGGTAAAGCCCATGTCACACTGAACCAACGGATGCAAAGAGGATGTAAAATGGACAAAAAACCTTGCCATCCATTGGTTAACGCGATGTATCCATTCTGTACTCACTGCCTCCGTTTGGCTTCCTCCCTATCCGTCCAGCATCCGTTTATGGATGTTTCATCCGCTCCAAAAGTTTTGAGCTGCCTAAAACTTTTGCGCGGAAAATGTATCCAGTTCGTCCATTCTCAATCCGCTACACATCCACTACGCATCCGTTACGCATCCGCTATATCCGCTAGGCATCAGTTCCGCATCCGCCCGGACGCAGGGAGGAAGCGGAATGGACGTGGAATGGATGCAGAACAGATGCAGAATGGATGCCTAGAGGAAACAAAGCATTTAAAGCGGAAAAAACTTTCACAGAGGGGACCTATCTTGGATATTAAGGATGTCAAGAGGATGCCTAGAGGATGCCTAGAGGATGCTTAGCGGAAAACCTATACTGCCTATAAAAAGGGGGAGCAACTCACCTGCATCGCACTTTCAGAACAGCAGCCCACATGTGCAGACCTCTGCAGCCTTCATCTGGCTCTTCCTCTTCCACAGCATCCAGTCATGTCCACTGTGGATTGAAACAAAGTCCTTTTGGCAGCCACCATCATTCTGCAACAGTGTGAAGCCATCTGCAGGCTCTATGAACACTACTGCGAGAAGAAAAGGAGCCACCCAAAAAGACTCTGGGTCCGAAGATGGTTCACCAGTAGAGCAGAGGATGGACTGTACAACAAGCTGATGGTGGAGCTCAGGAGCGAAGACACTCGGGTGTTCCAGAATTTCATGAGGATGCCTCCAGCCATGTTTGACAAAGTTGTGCAGTGCCTGACACCCAGGTTGACCAAGGCAAACACCAGCTTCCGGCCCAGCCTGGAACCTGGGCTAAAGGTGGCACTCACTCTGCGCCACCTGGCCTCAGGGACCTCCTACAGGAGCATGCAGTACGGCTAGAGGGTGCCATCCAACACCATCAGCATTGTGGTCAGAGAAGTGGTGCAGGCCAACATTGAAGAATACAAGGAGGAGCTCCTCCAGTACCCCTCCACTGAAGAAGGATGGAAGAAAGTTGCAAAGCAAAGTTGCAGAGCAAAAGTGGTATCAGAAGTGGAACTTCCCCCACACTGTTGGAGCCATAGATGGCAAGCACGTGGCCTGCAAATCTCCAACCAAGTCAGGGTCCACTTATTTCAACTCCAAGGGCTTCTTCAGCATCATCCTCTTTGCCATGGTCGATGCTGACTACAAGTTCATGTACATCGATGCTTCAGGCAGCGGCTCATGTTCAGATGCCCAGGTATACAACGCCAGTGACCTCAAGGAGGGGCTGGAAGGCAACCTCATTATGGGCTTTCCAGATCCAGAACCCCTGCCCAACGACACGGAAGATGTGCCCTACTTCATCGTGGGGGATGACGACTTCTCCCTCACAACCTATCTCATGAAGCCCTACACCTCCAGACTCCTTACCCATGAAGAGAGGATCTTCAACTACAGGCTGTCCAGGGCAAGGTGGGTGGTGGAGAATGCCTTTGGCATCCTGGCCAACAGGTTCCAGATACTTCTCACCACCATGCAGCATTGCCCAGAGACCGTGAGGAGGATCATGGAAGCTTGCTGCATCCTGCACAATCTCATGCGCACCCGCTACCCAGTGTTGCAGAACAGGCTCGTGGACCGTCAACAAGGCAATGGGGACATGGAGCCTGGTGAATGGAGGCAAGGGCGAAACCTGATCGACACTGAGGATGTGCTAGGCCCCAACAGAGCCTCAAATGAAGCGAAGAAGCAGCGCAACCTCCTGAGACAATGGTGCAACTCCCCAGCTGGAGCAGTGGAGTGGCAAGACAGGATGGTAGATCCTTAATGGATGCTTCCTTCAGCCTGTCTCATCACACGGATGAGATTGGGCCATGTATGTTTGGTTGGCCTACAATGAACAGGGCGTTTAATAAAGAGTTGTGTTTGTGTTGACATGTGTGGATAATTGATTACATTATTCTTGATAATAAAGGGCCATAGGTGTGGCACCTGGGAGGGTGGACCATACAGTCCCACTATGCTTACACTGGAGGTTTATCTATCCCGACAGCTATTACCCATCCCAAAGGTATCCCTGCCCATCCCACAGCTATCTTAACCCATCCCACAAGCATGCAAAGGCTTAAACCATTTCTAAAAGTTTCCAGCAAGACTTTATTAAAAAAAAGAAATGAAGCAAGTGTGTGAATCAAAAATAGACTTTACTAACAACAAGCTATAAGACAAAAAAGAGTCTCTGGCACTCCTCTTGGTTGCTCAGTCTCAAGGGTGAAGGGTGCAGGTGCTGTGGAGGTGGCTGGTGCTGGAGTGCTTGTCATCAGCTCCTCCAGAAGCAGAAACAGCAGAAGCACCAGCCCCAGAAGAGCGAGCCCGTGCTGCAGAAGCCCCAGCAGAACCAGAGTGAGGGCCAGGGGGCGGGATGGTAGCCCTGTCCCTCTTGCCAGGGCTGGCAGCAGATGGCTGAGGCTTGCTGTGCTTCCGCATGGTTGTGGGGTTGCTGGCTGGCAGGGAGGCTGGCAGGAACCAAGGCTGGCAGAAAGGCTGGCAGGTAGGCAGGCACCAAGGCTGGCAGGCAGACATGAACCAAGGCTGGCAGGAAGTCTGGCAGGCAGACATGAACCAAGGCTGGCAGGAAGGCAGGCAGCAAGGCTGGCAGGGAGGCTGGCAGCAAGGCTGGCAGCAAGGCTGGCAGCAAGGCTGGTAGCAAGGCTGGCAGCAAGGCTGGCAGGCAGACATGCAGGCAGGGCAGGCAAGGCAGCTGATGTGTCTGGCAGCAGGTCTTTCCTCTGAATGGTGACCTGCTTCCGAGCTGCTTCCGTTACATCTGCAGGGCTGACGCAATGCATCCTCCCCGCATGCACAGTGAACGCCAGGCATCTGTTAGGCTTCCGCTGTGCATCCGCTGTGCATCCGCTTTGCATCCACTTTATCCGTTCGGCATCCGCTGTGCATCCGCTGTATCCGTTCCACGTCCGCTTTGCTGAGGCCCCCCGGAAGCCCTGCGGATGTGCCACCCACTCCCATCCGTTCCCATCCACTTCCATCCGCTAGGCCTCCGTTCCACATCCGTTCCGCATCCGCTTTGCATCCGCCCTGCGTCCTCCCCGCGTCCATGTTATCCACTCCGGTTATGCAAATTTTTGCCCCTTTTGAGAGCGGATAACAACGGATGGAACATTTTTCTCGTCCGTTGTGTCCGTTTTGCATCCGTTGGCCAGTGTGACATGGGCTTTAGTCAGTGCAATGTATGATTTTATATACCATACTTTGATCAGACCGAAGACGGCGTAATTCAAGGTTTTCTAGGTCTAGAATTTCAAGTCTGGTGGCCTAAGGTATTCTACGAGTAGAGGAGTGGAGAACTCTTCTTGTGAAATATTTCTGGATTTTCTGAACTGTGCTAATATCAGATACGTAATGTGGGTTCCACACTGATGAGCTGTATTCAAGTATTGGTCTTGCAAATATTTTGTATGCTCTAGTTAGTCGTGTGATATTACCAGACAAAAAGCTACTACGAAGGATTAGGTTAACAACTCTTAATGCCTTTTTGGCTATGTAGTTATCTTGCACTTGGATAATTGGAGATGAGTATTCCAAGATCCTTTACAGAGCTTGGATCATCAACAAGGTCTTGACTATTCAGCTTGTATTTTATTTTCTGATTTTTTTTGCCAATATGTAAAACAGAGCATTTGTTTGCTGAGATTTGAAGTTGCCATTTGTTTGACCATTCTGATACATAATCAAGGTCTTTTTGAAGGGTAACAGTATTGCTTGTGGTGTATAGCTTTACATCATCATCAAAGAGGACGCGGTTGCTCTTGATATGATCACAGAGTTCATTTATGTGGAGTATGAAGAGAATTGGTCCTAGAACACTGCCTTGGGGGACACCACTGTTGACAGGTACAGAATTTGATAGGACACTCTCAATTTTGACTATTTGTTGTCTGTTTGATAGGAATGCTTCTATCCAGTTATGCAGGTGTCCAGAGATACTGTAAGATTTTAGTTTTAGTAGTAGTTTGTCATGTACCACTGAATCAAAGATTTTACAGAAGTCTATGTAAATAGCATCTATTGTTTTGCCCTGCTCGTGTTGTGTAGTCCATATGTTTTTGCAGTGTAAGAGTTGCAGATTACAGGATATTTTTTCTGAAACCAAATTGTTTTTAAGAGAGTTGTTTGTTTGTCTCTAAGTGGAGGATAATGGATTGGTTAATAATTGATTCCATGTCTTTACAGGTGACTCAGCATAAGGAGATTGGTCTGTAATTTTCAACTAGGCTGGGGTCTCCCTTTTTGAAGACCCATAGTCCACTGCTGACATACCTTTATGTCTAATCATATAATTACCAGAGACTTCTATCTACAGCATCACAAAAAAAAATAACAAAAAAGCTTGGGCACTTCACAAAAGGAAGCAAAAACACCATCAACTCACCACTACAGTGCCTTCAAACAATCAGAGATGTGAATATAAATGAAGATGAAATCATGGTCTTATTTGATGTGACAGCCCTGTTCATGTCCATAGATTTGGAATTAGCCAAATAATCTCTGGCCACATTGCTCCACAGCACACCTGGCAACCAAGTAGATTGAAACATTCAAGATTATAGATCTCATAAACCTCTGCCTAACTCATACTTCTAATTTGATAGACAAATTGACTGGCAAATTTAAGGTACACTTATCGGATCACTGCTTTCATGATTCATAGTTCTTGGAGATTCTCAGTCATCCAGGTCATACTTGTCTCAAAGGTGATTTTTAAAAGGAAACTGAACTATTTTTTTCCTTGAGGAACACATCCAAGGGACAATCACTTCTCATCCAAGAAGCTTCTCATTTTAGAAGTTTCATCAGTATAGCAGAGATCATTATACAATGTCTAGAAGCCATAGCATAAGGGTGCCAAAGTCACATCATCACAGCAGCATTACGTGACGTGCCAGGACTTTTTTTCCCCTTTACTAAACTGGACGTGAGCGTGGTTAGCACGTGATGCATCTGGCCAGTGGTTTGAGACTTGACAGTCCTGCCATAGCACTTCTGCAAACACTACCCAAAATATAGATCGGATATGCAAACATCACCTTTACTATAATAAAGCAAACAACAACAATTCACTATCCTTGTTGGACATCCTGACATATTTGTATACTTATGGAAGAAAGCTGGATGTTTTTATGTTTTGTTTATTTTTGTTCGTCCTTAAAAATCAATAAAACTTAAAAAAAAAGAACATTTCAGAATCCACTAACATACTATAAGTACATGGAATCAGTGTAGCACACAAGCCAACTGAAACCCTTCAAAACATTCTAAGTAAACCAAAGACCCAGGAGCCCCAAAATAAAAAAAGGATGTAATGGAATGAAATGACATGTAATGACTGTAGCAATGTAATGTAATGTAATAACATTTAATGACAAGTAATGACTGTAGTAGCCACCACTACATAGGGCAAAACAGGCAGAAAATTGGCAGAATACAACCATGAACACCAATTATCAGTCTGAAGGCATGATGAGAATGTTTTAATTTCACAACATACAGGTAGACTTAACTATTGGAAACTGTGACCATTCTAAACCAAGCCAAGTCCAAAAACACCATGGAATTTGTGGAAGCCTGAAACTGTGACAAATTAGCCATCAATAAGCTCATAAAATACAATAAAATATATATGTATAATATGCAAAAGAAACAATTAATAAACAAAAAGACCCAAATGCCTCCCCATCAGCAATCAACACCCAGATGAGCACAGATTAACTCAAAAATTAACATGAGACCAACAATCAAGAAGTAAACAATATCACAATCAAGGAACTGCCAGGCAAGCCAATAGTAAACAGTTCAATCAAAGAACCCCTAAGACCATGGAATTGGACAACTTCCCATAGCCATTTCACTGGGGCCAATTCACCATGATTAACTTATCACAAGAAAATTTAACAATTCAATTTAACTATTTAAAATAATTTTTAAAATATTTTAATTTTTGTCAGTCACATTTCATTTTGTCCCTCTTTTTGCATCCTTTTTTGATAATTCTATTCAACTATTTCTTTGATATTAGTGTAACTGTTGTCCCAGGGTGAATTGTTCCTTGGTGAGATGGCCACAGTTACCTGGCTCTGGCAAGTTGGCTGTGACAAGTTATTTGAGGTGAGTTGGCTGCAGCATATTGTCCTAGATTCCCAAGATCACTTCCACCAACACTGACAGGGCAAGCCACATTAGAATATAAACTTAGAGCGAATATCTATGGAGCTTCTCAGTCACCCAGATCATGATTATCCCAACAGAGTTTTCTTACAATTGCTTGAAGGTGTTTTGCTTCTCAACCAAGAAGCTTCTTCAATTTTTCATGAAAAACAAAAAAAAGCCTTTTGAAATGGCACCTTTGGAATAAACTGAGAGCAAATCCCACTCCTTACTAGCACTGATAATCTTACCTAATTTGTACAATGAAATGTCTTCAAGAAAACAATGAAGAGAACACCAAGAACCTCTCAATTGAAATAATTCCTCAATTCCATTAGGCTTTAATCAGAACAAATAATCAAGCTTAATTGATGCTTTAACCATAAAGATGGGCTTTAATGGATAATTTAAAGAATTTTATAAGATAGGTGACGAGAATACAAAAAACATTATTTCAGAGAATGTATATACACATATACACTCCATAAGAAACTTGTGGCTCTGCCAAGAAAAGATTGAGAAACCCTTAAGAAATCATTTTAAATACTTACAAGCTGCTTTGAGATTTTTGCACCATTTTTCTCAACTTGATTTTTATGAATTCTTATTAACCAACATTAATATATATTTTGATAATTATTGTTCAAGGCATATTCAAATGCTGAGAACTATAAGCTCCAAATTTTTCACACATACCATAATGAAGTACATATTTTAAGTAAAATGCAGTCAGCACATATAAATTCCTTTTCAACAAAAGTGGCTTTTTTAAAAATAAAAGCAAAAATCGATCTTAAGTACAAATTCCCCAGGGTCTCAGAGTTCTAGTTAAAAAATGCTGTGTGAGATTAATTAAGTATGATAATTTATTGATGTATCTAAAGAAGTACAGTAATATAATTCCAAATAAGTGAGAAGACATGCCTGGAGCACCTAAATGGTAACTAAAGGTAAATGAAATTTAATTAGTAATAACAAGTAATCATAATGATTTGCTCTTTCAAACATCCTTCATTGGGAAATTAATATGATGGCTATGATGGAGCTAAAACAAACAACTTTATTCTTTTTCTTGTTTTCAGGGATTTTTTTAAAAAAAGAATTTAAATATTTTGTAGATATTGAGTAGGAAACATAAAACTTATCCAAGTTCTGATAACTGGTTGGGAGTATAAAAAAGTATAACTTAGATCCAGCAAAATATATATGAGATTGTTGAATGTTGGAGACATGCCAGCCTATTAAAGGTTCTCTCTGGTTTAGTCCACAATTGTTTCTTGCTTACATATCCATTCTTTCAGTATCTTCAAAGTCTTTCCTTTGCTATTCTCTTTTTCGTGATTCTATACAGGTAGTCCTTGACTTACAACAGTTCACTTAGTGATCGTTCAAAGTTACAACAGCACTGAAATCAGGAATTTATTACCATTTTTCACACTTATGATCGTTGCAGCATTCCAATGGTTGTAGAAAAACAAGAAATCCAAGAAGAAACTAGCATGGCTACACAAAGATCTCTCTGGCAAATTGAAAGAAAAAAGGACAAGTACAAAAAATAGAGAGAAGGACATACAACTAAGGTAGAATATCAGCAGATAGCCAGAATCTGCAAATACGAAGTCAGGAAAGCAAAGGCTCAGAACGAACAAAGACTTGCAACAAAAGTCAAAGATAATAAAAAAAGTTTCTTCCAACATATACATAACAAGAAAAAATCAAGGAAACAGTCGGTCCACTAAAGAGAGAATATGGCAAGGAAGTAACAGGCAACAGAGAGAAAGCAGAATTGCTTAATTCATTCTTTGCATCAGTCCAAAAACATAAAAGACAGACCAGAAATAAAAGTTAAAATTAGCAAAAAAATAGTAAGAGAACACCTGTCTGATCTTGATGAAAACAAATCACCAGAGCCTGATGGATTATACCACAGTTTTGTTTTTTTTAAAAACCAAACTTTATTAATTACAAAACCAAAATGTCGAACAAACAGAACACACAAAAGAGGCAAAAAAGAAAAGAAAAATGATTTTTTTAAAAAAACCTAACAATTCTATTACTATGACTATTGACAGTGTATGGTTCCTTATTTGTTGTCAATATTAGTGATACATTACAGATACATCTTATAGCGAATATATAATTATGATTTACATTTTACATTATTTACTAATGTATTTTCTATTTTTGTTCTATCCAATCATACCAGCATTCCCAGCTTCTATAATATTCCAATGTTTCTTTTTCCTTAAGTGCCAGAGTTTTAAAGGAGCTGGCAGAGGTCATCTCAGAACCACTGCACCATATCTTTCAAAACTCCTGGAGCACTGGGGAACTACAAGAGGACTGGAAAAGGACTGATGTGGTTCCCATCTTCAAAAAAGGAAAAAAAACAGACCCAGGAAACTATAGACCAATCAGCCTAACATCAATACCTGGGAAGATACTGGAAAAGAAAAACAAATCTGCCAACATCTAGAAACAAATAAAGTAATAACTAACAGTCAGCACGGGTTTGTTAAAAACAGATCATACCAAACTAATCTTATTTCATTCTTCAACACAGTGATTAAATTAGTAGACCAGCAAAATACTGTGGACATAATATATTTAGATTTTAGCAAAGCATTCGACAAAGTAGACCAAAACCTACTTCTTAATAAGCTAGAAAAAAGTGGAATAGATAGCACCACCACTAGATGGACCCACAACTGGCTGGCAAACCGTACTCAATGAGTAGTCCTTAATGGATCTAAGTCTACATGGAGGGAAGGAAGCACTGGGGTGCCACAAGGTTCCGTCTTAGGCCCAGCACTCTTCAATATCTTCATTAACGACTTAGATGAGGGAATAGAAGGAGAACTTACCAAATTTGCAGGTGATACTAAGCTGGCAGGAATAGCTAACACCCAAGAAGACAGGCTCAAGATCCAGGTAGATCTTGACAGACTAGAACACTGAGCCATATCTAATAAAATGAAATTCAATATAAAGTAAAGTCTTACACTTAGACAAGAAAAACCAAAAGTACACATACAGACTGGGTGAAAGCAGGCTCAATAGCAGTCACTGTGAGAGGGATCTTGGAGTCTTAGTGGACAACCAGCTAAATATGAGCCAGCAGTGTGCAGCCGCTGCCAAAAAAGCTAATGCAATCCTAAGTTGTATTAACAGAGGGATACAGTCAAGATCAAGGGAAGGATTAATACCACTCTATAAAGTCTTAGTAAGACCACACCTATAGTACTGCATCTAGTTTTAGTCACCACTTTATAAAAAAGATGCTGAGACTCTAGAAAAAGTACAGAGAAGAGCAACCAGGATGATTAGGGGACTGGAGACTAAAACATACAATAACGGTTACAGGAACTGGACATGGTTACTCTCATGAAGAGAAGGACCAGGGGAGGCATGATAGCAGTCTTCCAATATTTGAGGGGCTGCCACAAGGAGGAAGGAGTCAAGCTATTTTTTAAAGCTCCTGTAGGCCAGACAAGGAATAATGGATGAAAACTGAACAAGGAGAGATGTAACCTGGAAATCAGGAGAAACTTTCTGACAGTGAAAACTATCAACCCATGGAACAGAAGTTACCCTTGGAAGTTGTGGGAGCACCATCACTTGAGACTTTCAATAAGAGATTAATAATAAGACTGCCGTTTATCAGAAATGGTGTAGGGTCTCCCGCTTGGGCAGGGGGGTTGGTCTAGATGACCTACAAGGTCCTTTCCAACTCTGATTATCTGTATCTGAATCTGTATCTGTATCAGTGTCCCGGGATCATATGATCCCATTTTGCGACCTTCTGACAAACAAGATCAATAAGGAAACCACTTAACAGCCATGTTACTAATTTAACAATTGCAATGATTCACTTAAGCCCATGTCACACAGCACCAACGGATGGAAAGAGGATGTAAAATGGAGAGAAACACTTGCCATCCATTAGTTAACGCGATGCATCCGTTCTGTACTCACTGCGTCCGTTGTTCATACTCTACCCATCCAGCATCCATCTACTGAGATTTCATCCACTCAAAAAGTTTTGAGCTGCACAAAACTTTTTGAGCAGATAAAGTATCCAACATGTCCATGATACATCTGCTATGCATATGGGGAACATCCGTTATACGTCCGTCATCATCCGTTATGTGTCCGCTATATCCGCTAGGCATCTGCTGCGTATCCGCGCAACTCACATCCACTCCAGCAGAAAACGGACACAGGGAGGAAGCAAAGCAGACGCGGAACGGACACACAGCGTTAGTAGCACGGACATAAAAAGGATGAAAGAGGATGCAGCTTGCATACAAAGCATTAAAACAGAAAAAACGTTCGCAGAGGGGAATTATCACAGATATTTAGGATGCCTGGAGGATGCCTGGAGGATGCAAAAGGACACCTAGTGGAAAACCTATATTTCCTATAAAAAGGGGGAGAAATCACCTGGATCTCACTTTCAGTCCAGGACCCCTGCTGTGCAGATCTCTTCAGCCTTCATCTTGCTCTTGCTCTTCCACAGCATCCAGTCATCTCCACCATGGATCGTCGCACACTCCTTTTGGAAGCCGCCATCGTTCTACAAGTGAGAAGCCCTCTACAGGCTCTTTCACCTGTTCTACGGGAAGAAAAGGAGGCAGCCTAGAACTGTCTGGGTCCGAAGATGGATCGCGAGAAGAGCTGAGTACAGACTGTATAACAAGCTGATGGTGGAGCTGAGGAACGAAGACACTCGTGCATTCCAGAAATTCATGAGGATGCCTCCAGCCATGATTGACGAAGTTGTGGAGCGGCTGAGACCCAGGTTGACCAAGGCAAACACCAACTTCCAACTCAGCCTGGACCCTGGGCTCAAGGTGGCACTGACTCTGCGACACCTGGCCTCCAGGACCACATACAGGAGCATGCAGTACGGCTGTAGGGTGCCACACAACACCATCACCATTGTAGTCAGAGATGGTGCAGGCCATCATTGAAGAATACCTGGAGGAGCTCTTCCAGTGCCCCTCCACTGAAGAAGGCTATTGCAGAGCAGTGGTATCAGAAGTGGAACTTACCACACACTGTTGGAGCCATAGATGGCAAGCATGTGGCCTGCAAATCTCCAGCCAAGTCGGGGTCCACTTATTTCAACTCCAAGGGCTTCTTCAGCATCATCCTCTTCGCCATGGTCGATGCTGACTACAAGTTCATGTACATCGATGCTTCAGGCAACGGCTCATCTTCAGATGCCCAGGTATACAACGCCAGTCACCTCAAGGAGGAGCTGGAAGGCAACCTCATCATGGGCTTCCCATATCCAGACCCCCTGCCCAACGACACACAAGATGTGCCCTACTTCTTTGTGGGGGGTGATGCCTTCTCCCTCAGAACCTACCTCATGAAGCCCTACACTTCCAGATGCCTCACCCGTGAAGAGAGGATCTTCAACTACAGGCTGTCCAGGGCAAGGCGGGTGGTGGAGAACGCCTTTGGCATCCTGGCCAACAGGTTCCAGGTACTTCTCACCACCATGCAGCATCGCCCACAGACCGTGAGGAGCATCGTGGAAGCTTGCTGCATCCTGCACAATCTCATGGGCACCCGCTACCCAGTGATGCAGAACAGGCTCATGGACCACCAACAAGGCAATGGGGACATGGAGCCTGGTGAATGGAGGCAAGGGCGAAACCTGATAGATACTGTGGATGTGAAAGGCCCCAACAGAGCTTCATGTGAAGGGAAGAAGCAGCGCAACCTCCTGAAACACTGGTGCAACTCCCCAGCTGGAGTAGTGGAGTGGCAAGAAAGGATGGTAGATGCTTAATGGATGCTTCCTTCAGCCTGTATCACCACACTGATGAGATTGTGCCATGTATGTTGAGTGGCCCTACAATGAACAGGGCATTTAATAAAGAGTTGTGTTTATGTTGAAATGTGTGGATCAATGATTAAATTGTTATTGATAATAAAGGGCCATAGGTGTGGCACCTGGGAGGGTGGACCATACAGTGCCACTATGCTTGCACTGGAGGTTTATCTATCCCACAGCTATCCTTACCCATCCCATAGCTATTACCCAAAGGTATCCCTGCCCATCCCACTACTATCCTTACCCATCCCACAAGCATGCAAAGGCTTAATCCATTTCTAAAAGTTTCCACCAAGACTTTATTTACGAAAAGAACTGAATCAACTGTGTGAAGCAAAGATCAATTTTATTAACAAACTGTAAAAGAAAATGAGCCAAGTAAAGTGTCGCAAGCAAAGATAAAATCAACAGGTAGCAACCCAGTCTCTGGCACTCTTCTCAGTCACTCTGAGGCATTCCCATCATCTCAGGGGTGAAGGATCCAGGTGCTGTGGAGGTGGCTGCTGCTGGAATGCTGGTCTGAGGCAACATTGGGGTGCCTGGCCCTGAGAGGACAACAGGTGATGGTGTGTGGAGGAAGCTCTCAGAGAGCTGGCTCAGTCCCGTGATGTTGAGAGCCCCTTCCTCCATGACATGGGATGTCAGTCCCAAGACCGATGACAGATGTTCTGAGGCCGGGCTTGGCTGTGCGGTGGAGGAAGGAGGAGTGTAGTGGGGCTGTCTGGTCTGCAGGTGAGCAAGGTGAGGCGTCGGTGGCATCTGTGGCATCGGTGGCATCTGTGGCTTCAGTGGCATCTGTGGCATCAATGGCATCAGTGGCATCGATGGCGTACAATGAACCTGTGCCTGGACTGGGAAGGGCTCCCTGTGCTGCTGGAACTCCTGGTAGCCATAACCTTGGTAGGTGAGGGCCTGTGGAAAGCCTTGGAAGGGCTGTGACATCACCTGGGGTGGAGGAGCAGACCTGGACTGGGTCGGGGCAGGTTCAGCTGGGCCTGGAGGGTTGTGCAGGAGACCTGTGATCCTCTCCTTAATCACCTGGTACTGGGATTCGGACATGTCCATGAGGGTCTGGTTGACATAGGTGAGGAAGGGCTTGCGGTTTGAGGATGGTATGTCGGTGTGTACCAGCTGAGAGAGGAGATCTCTGCTACTTTTGATGGTGTCCCTGATCTCCAGCAGGACAGTGTGGCTCTGTCCCTCCGGTCTGGCTTTCTGCCTCCTTTCTGTGGAGGTGGAGCTGGGGGTGGGGGTGGGTTGGTCTCTGGTGGCAGTGGCCTCTTCTTGCTCCAACTGCATCAGGGGGTCCTCCATGTGCTTGCCACGGGGAGTGCAGCTGTCGGGGGGGAGTGCAGCTGCCTGGACACAGGAGCTGACTCTGGGCCAGAAGAGGACTAGCTCTTTGTGGGCTGCCTGAGAGAGAGGGTTGACAGAGGGGCTGCTCCTTGGTGGCGGACCTCACCCTCCAAGAAGCTGCACTTGGCTATCACGTAGGTCTCTCGGTCTGTCAGCTTGACCGCGGCCTGGCCAGATTTCTTGAGGTGCAGCTTTCCGTACCAGGTGTGCATGTGCTTCCACCACCCAAGGAGCACCTCCGAAGTGTAGCCCAGGCTCTCCGCCTTCTCTCTCCAAGCCGCCTGCTTCTGCTTGGTGTCTCAATAGAGCCTGTGTCCCTTCCGCCAGAGGTACTCGTTCTCCCTCAGCCATTTGAGCACCTCATCCTCATGTTCCTCTTCGATGGAGTACTGCCTCCTCTCCCTATCACGTGATTGCCTCTTCCTCCCTCTGGCAGGGCCTTCTGGGCCCTCATCAGAAGGGCTTTGAGGTTCTAGGGGCTGGTCCACCACACCACCAGCAGCAGCAGCAGCAACAACAGCAGCAGCAAAAGCAGGACCAGCAGCACCAGCAGCACCAACAGCACCAGCAGGGCCAGCAGCACCAACAGCACC
>BLBF01000048.1:4235398-4261387 GCA_015471245.1 Laticauda colubrina
GCACCAACAGCACCAGCAGGGCCAGCAGCACCAACAGCACCAGCAGGACCAGCAGGATCAGGAGCACCAGGAGCACCAGCAGGACCAGGAGCACCAGCAGCACCAGCAGGACCAGCAGGACCAGGAGCAGCACCAGCAGAGTAAGCACCAGCAGAAGCACCAGCACCAGGAGCAGCACCAGCAGAAGCCCCAGCACCAGCAGAGTCAGCCCGAGCAGCAGAAGCCCCAGCAGAAGCAGAGTTAGCGCCAGGGGGTGGGATGGTGGCCCTGCCCTTCTTGCCAGGGCTGGCAGGAGTAGGCACAGGCTTCCTCTTCTTCCCCATGGTTGTTGGCTGGAGATGTGCCTGGCAGCAGGTCTTTCCTCTGAATGGTGACCTGCTTGGGAGCTGCATCCTTTTATATCTGCGGGGCTGACGCAATGCATCCTCCCCGCATGTGCAGTGAATGCTTTGCATCCACTAGGCATCCTCTAGGTGTCCGTGATGCATCCGCTTCATCCGCTCGGTATCTGCTCTGCATCCGCTCCTTCCACTGCGCGTCCACTTTGCTGTGCTCCCCCGGAAGCCCTGCGGATGTGTCATCCGCTTCCATCCGCTTCCATCCGCTAGGCTTCCATGGAGCATCCACTTAACATCCTGGCTACATCCTCCCCCCCGTCCGTTCCTTTCCGTTGTTGTCCGCTCTGTTTATGCAAATTTGGGGCACTTTTGAGAGCTGATAAGAACGGATGGAACATTTTCTCGTCCGCTGTGTCCCTTTTACATACTTTTTGCATACATTGGCCGATGTGACAGGGCCTTAAAGAAATGTTGTAAGAAAAGTCATGAAATGGGCAAAACTCATTTAACAAATTCCTCAGCAACATAAATTTTGGGCTCAATTGTGGTTGTAAGTTGAGGACTACCTGTATTGTTCTCTCAATATAGTTCGTTTCTCCTAAACACATCATTCCTTTTGGTTTTGGATAGGATACATTGAAGACATCTAGCTCAACTTGCAGATGTTTTGATTCTTTGAAATTTCTGTTTGGAAGCATTGCCACTTCAAGCTTAACTCTTAAAGAAACTTCTCATCTTTGAGGAAAGTAAACAATATTTTCTGCTATTCTCCCTAAGAGAAAAAAAATGTGGAATGAGGAAAGTTAGTGAAGTCTGTGTCCTCATAGCAATTTCTGATCATCACTCTATAAATATACTACTTTCTATTGGGGAGTAATCTTTAGATCGTATTATTACAGTTTCATATAATCATTTGGCAAGATTGTTTCAAGACCTTTGGGAGTCTTGTTACAATTGATTTTCTCATCCAGTTACCACATTTACCAAAACTTTAACTAAAGTTCACCCTTTGTCCAACCTTTCATTTGGCAAAATATAAAGTTTATTAGACTAAAAAAGCATTTCATTTTTATGCTCTGAAAACAATATTGGTTGTAAATAATTTTTCATTACACTGGAAGCATATTACTGTGATTTCAGAATTGAATAATTCTTAACCGTCAGAATTCTAGTACCAAATCAAACCCTTATTTGAGTTCTTCTTATATAATTTTAAAAGATTGATGCATACTATCCAGTTATATGCTAAGTAAACATGATTTATCTCTCTTGAATTTCACCTCCACTTTAGATTAAGCTGAGTTTCCTGTTTTGCATTTCCAGAGCACATCAGATTATGAAATCCAATGATTAAGAATAAAGCAATTTTATCAAACTGTTGACGTCAGTCTATTTCTGCATCTTACTTAGTCAACTGGACATGAGATTTGTGGGAGGGAAAGCAGACCAATCAAAGATTTCCAGAACTGTAGAAATAAAATGCCATAATTAACCAGAGACATTTTTAACTTCCAGTACCTTATGCATTCTTAGATCAATCCTAACAACCTGTAACTAGATCTATTATCTTTTCTGTTTGAAGTCAATTGCCATGGGAAAGAGGCCTTTGTGTAGCCAGATTTTTGGCATCTTCTCTCCCAGGGCATGCAAAGGAGATCTACATATATACTAAAATGGGAGGCTGAAAATTGGAACTGTATGGTTCACAGCATTTTGCATTAGTAAAATCTCCTATTTGTGTAGTCTTCTAATTTCCTTCTGGCAGGAGATCACTTATCATTTAGTTAGGCTATGGAAATAAAATATTAAATTAAGTCAAAACAGCTAGCTTTTATCCCAGAACAGTAGAAGATTTCTTCTCACTTGGGATCATCCTTAATGACTAAAATATGGAATTGTAATGATCCTTTTCACTCTTAGGTCTTATGTTTCCAGGATCCCTTGATTGGTCAGGCAATTAAAAAGGTAAAATTTGATTTAATTATTATGAAGAGATGGATATTTCTGCTATTTAGTAACTTTTGGTAACTTTTGTTACCAAATAAAGTGAAAAACTTCAATATGCAAAGCATTCCCTTATTTAAAAAAATATTATTAAATACATTGCAGACATATTACAGCTACAGTCTATTTGACAAAAATAAAATGTACAAAAGTATTAGATTCCCAGCAAAGTAATATGTAGTCAAAAACTAGTGGCTGAAATTGACAATATGACTAAATTAGTAGACCAGCAAAATGCTGTGGACATCATTTACTTGGAACTTCAGTAAGGCATTTGATAAAGTATACCACAACCCAGTGGTGGGATTCAAAAATTTTTACTACTGGTTCTGTGGGCATGGCTTGGTGGGTGTAGTGTAGCTTGGTGGGCATAGCAGGGGAAGGATACTGTAAAAACCCCATTCCCTCCCCACCCCTAGCCAGCTTGCAGGGCAACAAAAGAAGACCCAGTCAATCAGCTGGGACTCAGGAGGCAGAGAATAGATGGGGCCAGTCAGATGTGATAATTGCCGATTCTCTGAACTATTCAAAATTTCCACTACTAGTTCTCCAGAACTGGTCAGAACCTGCTGAATACCATCTCTGACACAGCCTATTACTTAATAACATTGTAAATGTGGATTGGACAGTATCACCACCAAATGGAGTAACAACTGGCTGACTAACTGCTTTCAATGTGCAGTTCTTAATGTAATTTATATGGAGGAAGTATGTGGGGTACTTATAGGCTCTGTCTTAGAGCCAGTACTCTTTAGTAACTTAGATATTAAATGATTTAGCGGATAGAAGGAGAACATTTACAGATGACACCAAGCTGACAGGAATAGCCAATGCTCTTGAGACAGGCTCAAGATATAGAAGGAACTATACAAATTTGAACATAGAGCCCTATCTAACAAAATTAAATTAAATGGTGAGAGAAGCAAGGTTCTACATTTCAGCAAGCAAAATCAAATACATAGGTGTAGAATAGGTGGTACCTGGCTCAATAGTAGTAAATGTAAAAGGGATTTTGGAGTCCAATTGGACAGTCACTTAAATATAAGCCAGCAGTTGCTGCAGCTGCCAAAAATTCTGACTCAGTCCTAGCTGCATTATCAGAGGGATAGAATCAACATCAGTGAAGCGTTAGTACCACTTTATAATGCCTCAGTAAGACCACACTTGGAATACTGTATCTAGTTTTCATTGCCATGATATAAAAAGATGACGAGATTCTAGAAAGAGTTCAGGGAAGAGCAACAAAGATGATTAGGGGACTGGAGACTAAAACATATGAAGAACGGTTACAGGAACTGGGCATGGCTAGTCTAGTGAAGAGAAGGACCAGGGGAGACATGATAGCGGTCTTCCAATATTTGAGGGGCTGCCACAGAGAGGAAGGGGTCAAGCTATTTTCTAAAGCACTTGTAGGCCAGACAAAGAATAATGGATGGAAATTGAACAAGAAGAGATTTAACCTGGAAATAAGGAGAAACTTTCTGCAGTGAGAACTATCAACCAAGCTTGCCCTCAGAAGTTATGAGAGTGCCATCAGTTGAGACTTTCAAGAAAAGATTGGACTGCCATTTGTCAGAAATGGTGTAGGATCTCCCATTTGGGCAGGGGGCTGGACTAGAAGACCTCCAAGGTCCCTTCAACTCTATTATTCTGCTAATCTTTGGTTAGGGTTGTATTGCTTTTGGTTGCATTTATATTATTTGATTATAGTTAGTGAGAAATTTTAGCTTGTTAAGTCTGTTTTATAAGCATGCTGAAACTCCAGAAGGTATCTGTTCATTGCTGCTTCTCCATCTGCAAGGTGATTTGAGGGGATAGAACAAGGGAGATTCTTGGACTATAATAGCTTCTACCCAGTTAAGATGGTTGGAGAGTGAAGCATGTGAGGTCCCTCATTTGTTTTCAAGACAAAAAAAAATGACATAAATAAAATCACATAATAATGTCAAATACTGGAGGCAGGTGAAGTTTTCTTAATAAATGTGCATGACTATGAGATATCTTAATTTCATAAACTGTGATGACCCAGGGTGGGATACAAAATAAACACAGTCACAAAAAACAGGTGAATCCCCTTTTATTCCTTCGCTTTGCTTCCAACCTCCAAATATCCTTGACTGGAGACAAAAAACTCCCACACAAGCAGTTGCAAGAAGGAGGAAATGCCATTTAAATTATAAAGAGTAAAAAGCAACACAAAGATGAGGGCTTGACGACTGGGAAGGACATCAAGCTCAGAAAGGAACAGTAAACTAGAGATACTTCCACACTTTGTTTCCAGCACTCGCCCATACATATGTCTGTCCTCTTATCCAGTTATCACAGCTTCAGCCCATGAAGAAGATCAAGGCCTTCTCCTCCCCAGTAGACCATGTCTCTCCCTTATCCTTTCCTCCCTGTGTGCCCTAGGATGGAGAAGGGATGGGCCTAGATCCTCCTGTAACTGTCCAGCTGGCCTTTGCCCTTCCCCAGCCTCCTCCACAACCTCTGGAGCCACACTTCCACTCCCTGTCAGCTGTTCCTCCTCTCCCTCAGAGTCAGTCTTCACCAGGGGCATGACATAAACTGCCTGACATCTACATTGCTGTTATTTGTTTTTGTTTTTTAATTGGATTTAATATGAACCATGATTCTTATAATTTTGATACAACATGCCTTGGTCAATGTGCAAAATATGCTAGATAGAAGATGATCTCTTTAGAAGATGCTGCAAAATCCTCAAGAGGTAATTTCTTTGTTAGACTACAAACAAATGCATTTCAAACTGACAACAATGGTGCATTGGAATATCTGCAAGAAATATCAGTTGCCTGCAAGCAAGAACTGGTAAGACCATAAAATACATTTACTAATAGAAAGTGAAGAAACTAAATACTCTCGGATTTAACAAAGTGAAACTGAAACTCCTGTCCTCAGCTTGTGTTTTGCATTTGGAACAGTTTTCTTTTCAGGTGGGGAGGGGGAGTAGAACTCCTTAGCATCAGAGCATGTTAATAATATATGAAATACTAATGCTCTGGTGGTCATTTGAAAAAAAATCCTTTCTTAGTGAGCACCTAGAAGCCAAGAGGAACATACGTGCCAAATTTCAAGTTTGTAGGCTTCACAGTTCTGGAGATTTGTGATAATGCATGAGTGGTATTTTGCTTTTATATAGAGAGATAAATAAAAGATAAATAAATAATTTCCTTTATATGTCTTTATGTCAAAAGAAACACATGGCTGGATTAAAACCAGGCTGGATTAATAAAGAAGCTTTTCCTTCACCAGGCAGAGTGAAATTTCATTAACAATATTAATCTATCCTTAATGAATTTAAGGATTAATTATACCAATTAATAGATTGTCTCTTTTTGGTGGGTGTTAACCATGTGGCACTGCTCCCCTGCAGCTGCAGAAATCACTCTGCTCTTTAGCCTCATATGTCTTATAAAGAGGAGATCTGGACACTTTCATAATTGTCCTGCCTGACTGGCTGTCTGCAGGAACAGGCATTTGATAGTGATTATCTTTGACAGAGACAGAGAGAATGAGTAACCTCTGGAAGCCTGATTTACAGATTTTTATCCAGTTTAGGAAAATGTGTATAGGATAAAGATGGCAAATAGGAAATGTAGAATGAGCATGTCATCAGCCAACATGTTCTTGGCTGATGACAGGAATCCAGAGGACAAGAGTGTAACACTGAAGAAATGAAAATGTGAAATGCACCAATAAATAAAAACCCTACGTTAAGTAATGATCATAGCATAGAGACGCTTTGGGGAAAAATTAAATATCAATTTATTTATTTTTTCTCTGCAAGGAGTACTATACTGGAGTTTCTAGCAGCTCCTTAGCATGAATAGCTTCCATTAATCCTACAGATTACTTTACCCCAACCTGGTCTCTCCATAAAAGCCAAAGATTTTTGTATCCCAATTCTCTATATTATAATAGATGGGAATTATAGTTTCAACAAAACTTATTTCCATAGCTATTCTTTCATAATTGTTACTTATATTATGTGAATTTTTCAGGTTGTAGAGTCTATAGTTCTTTCTCTACCTTTTGTGCTAACTAATTTGCAATGCCAATTGCCAACTGCTGAACTGTGCAATCTTAGGGTGAAAAACAAACAAACATTCCAAAATATGAGAGAAGCTGTGATGGAATATAAACATGAACTTGGGAACCAGAAAAGCATGAAGGGAAGGGGAAAGGTTCAGAAAAGATTACTCAGTCCTGGGAAAGAATAAAGCAAAAAAAAGAAACTCAAAATCAGTCCACTTTGATTTTGGTTGGAAGATGGAGTAGAGAAGAGTTCTTTCAAGATTCCTGCTCTTGATTCTTGACCTTGCCTATCTTGAAGGGATGATAATAGGATTTTCTTTAGTAGCCATTTTGGGAGAGTTTTCAAGACTCAACATTTCAAATGGATCAAAAAAGTCCAGGATCTTTTTCATACAAACCAGTATTTTTAGGAATGGTCATAATCTCATAAAATATAGGGTAGATATCATATGGATAGAATTTATAACTATTGCTATGGATCAGTCTACTTTCTAGGTATTTTCTTCTAATCTTGCCAGAATGCATTCTCACATTAGTATTTCTTCATTGAAGTAGTCCTCCTCTGTGATAAAGCATTAAGAGCTGTTCTACTTAAAGAAACACAACTAGGATAGGCAGATGTTGCTGTTTGATGTTCTTAAAGGCATCATCACAAGATATTGATATAGATACTGCCTGCTCCAATATTAGCCATTCAAGGTCAAGTCAGAAAACAGATTCTACAAAAATATCAGAACTTTTCTTTATGGATATAGGCTACAGTAGCAGAATATTGAAAACTTGACATTATGTCCCTTCTTTTTTCGTTATACCG
The DNA here is from genome assembly GCA_015471245.1 of Laticauda colubrina. Taxonomy (NCBI): domain Eukaryota; kingdom Metazoa; phylum Chordata; class Lepidosauria; order Squamata; family Elapidae; genus Laticauda; species Laticauda colubrina. Next base: position 4,242,608 of record BLBF01000048.1, read on the forward strand.
AACAGATTGGAGCCAGCTTATTTCTTTCAAACCCTAGCTTAAATCATGCTTTGCTGTTGCTGCATTCCTTCTCCAAGGTCATTTCTGATATTTTCTATATCTAGTATCATCTTATTGCTCTTCAAATTACCCAAAAATTATTGCTTCCCAACAATCTAAACAACTATCAGTTTTCATTCTTTTTCTGTGTAGGTGTAGCAAACTACAATGAACATTGGATTTGATGGTAAAATCTGTCTTGAGTTGAATTTGATTCCAGTTGACTCTGTAGGCACCTTCCTGTTGTCTGTCATTGCTTTTTCTTAAGTTATTTGTTTTATGTTTTACCTCCCAGTTTAACCAATATCTCTGGGAATTCACAGTAATTTTCCAACACTAAATCTAATCTTAGTTCTTACCCTAATTAGTTTTCAAGTTAGCTAAATGTTAGTTTAGACACCTGAATGCTAGAAAATAAATGGAAAATGTTACTTGGTAGTAAAGAAGGAAGTCTTATACAAGGAAAGAAAAGTATATGCCAGAGGAGATAATAAGATTTGCATTTTCTGCATCAGATGAGGAGAGTATATCTTTTTCCTTCTCTCCTGGCCATTTTTACAGAGGCATGATTGAGAGTGTTTTAACAAACTGCATCACTGATTAGTTTGGTCATAGCAGTGCCTCAGAAAGGCCCATTCAATAGTGGTAAGAACAGCTGAGAAGATTAGAGGAAGCTTGCTTCCTGTTATTCAAAATACTGCTTTTAAGCAATATGTGCTTAGAACTTGTTAGAGACCCCACACACCCACTTCATTGTTTGTTTCTGTTGCTCCTCTCTGAGAGGAGGTTCCAAAGTATTTCTAGCAGGATTACTACATTTTGTAACAGTTTTGTTCCTTATGCCATCTGTCTTAATTTGCAGAATTCTTTTCCCCCTGCCATGTATATGTATACCTCCAAACTAGACTGTGATATTTCTCTGTGTATGTGTGCGTGTGTGTGTGTATTTGTGGGTATATGCATAATGGATATCTTTTATTTTTTGAATGCTGAATGCAACAAAATTTCATTTTAATGTATGCAGATTAGTATACATTTAAAATGACAATAAAGTTTCTGTTCTGTTCTATGATTTATCTTATAATTGGATATTTATCTTGTAACATGTACAGTATGGTTAACGATAAGTATCATCATATGCCAATACACATTTTTAACAAAAGAAGGGAATCTGACCCAGCCTTTTTATTGTAGTTACGTACCACCTCAATTCTTGTGGTATAAAATTATTAAAATAAAATAACAATGAATTTTAAAATAAGAGAAACAAGAATGTAATATATGAGAAATAATAAGAATACACAGACATGTACAAATGCAATAGATATATATATATGGGTATTCTATGAGCCTGCAGTCATAATTTATTGCAAAAACTACACAAGATCCATACTAAATATTAATCACGTAAGGGAAATATTGTAATTTATTTATTTGTATCTTGCTTTCATTATTTTTACAAATAGCACAAGGTGGAGAACATATCCAATATACATTCCTCTTCCTATTTCTCCCACAACAACTCTGTGAGTTGGGTTGAACTGAAAGAGGGTGACTGGCCCAGCTGACTTTTGTGGCTAAGAAAAAACTTAAGCTCATAGTCTCTTGCTTTCTAGCTTGATGCCTTAACCACTAGACCAAACCAGCTCTATAATGAAATAGTTATTCACATAATACTTAATAATATATCTCCTAGTTCAGTGATAGCTAATGTTTTTGTCCTAAAATGCCGAAAGTGCATGTGTGTGCACATATGTGTGTCTGCCCCCCCCCATGCATGCACACGCATCTCCCACATGCACCCTCTCTCCCGTGCATGGATGGCAGATACCCAAAAATCAGCTAGCTGGTGGGAAGTGCACGCACATGCGCAGCGGAACTGAGCTGGGGTGACGGCTCACATGTCAGCAGAGATGACTCTGAGTGCCACTCCCTGCACGCATTCCATAGGTCCGCCATCACGGTCCCAGTTGGTTTCTCTGATACTCCATTATTGTCAAGCATCCAGAAAGTATCCATGATATCATCCATGATATCAATCAGCTTTGAAATTCAGCTGCCAATTATACTGTTAAATCCCATTTCATCCATATTGTTCCTCTCATGAATCTGCCAATAAATTTACTGCATCTCTCCTTTCAGTGAGGACCTCAATTGGCACTGTGAGCACATGAAACCACTTACTGGCTCTATATTGTGACCAGATCTTAAGCCTCTGTTTTCTGGAGCCTCATGGCTCCAGTGACTGTCTCTTCAAATTCATTCATGGATGTCAAATGAATTTATAGGTTGAAAACTGGGTTCAGAATCCTACCAAGTGAATCACCTCTCAGATATTCTCCATTTGCAGAACACTTTTATGAAGCTTTTTAAATTATTTAGTCTCCATATTTTCAACTGATTATTATTTAACTGGTTTTAAAATGAAATCTGAAACCTAATTATTGTAATGATGGATTTTATTTCTTTGAAGATCTTTTTGAGGATCTGCAGTTCTTCATGACAATTTAATAAAAAGAGAAGATGAACCAAATTTCTAAAAAACAACAACCCAAACTGGAGAACGATCTCTTTCCCTCTCCCTCCCTCTCTCTCTCTCTTTCCCTCTCTCTCTTTCTCTCTCTCTCTCCCTCTCCCTCCCTCCCTTCCCCCCCTCTCTCTGATGAGAATAAAAAATAAAAAATAAATTTCTGATACTGATTAGAACAGGGGTTTCAAACTCATGGCCTGGGAGCCAGATGTGGCCTGCAGGGTGCTTAGATTTGGTGTACAGGACCACCCTGGAAACAGTGAAGGACCCTGGTAACAGTGAAAGACTGGCCCATGCCAATGAAAATGGAGCTCTGGGGGCAGGGGCTACATATATATAAAATAACTTTTTCCAGGAATCTAGAAAAGTAGTGATCCTTCCAGACATCTTCAGAAAGATCACAATCACAATATTTTCCCAACAAATATTTATTTTTGAGAACATATAGTATTCATAACATAGAGTCAATGACAAGGTGCTCCTCATATTTCACCATAGAAATGTATGGCAAATCATGTAATCTACAGACTGAGGGATAACAGAATTGGAAGGAACCTTGGAGATTTTCTAGTCCAACCCCCTGCCCAAACAGGAAAACCTATACTATTTCAGACAAGTAGCTGTTCAATCTCTTCTTAAAAGCCACCAGTTATGGAGCATCCACAACTTTTGAAGGCAAGTTGCTTTGGAAGTTTCTCCTTTATTCCAGGTTGCCTCTCTCCTTGACTAGGTTCCATCTATTGTTTATTTTTCCTTTAGATGCTTTTAGAGAATAGGTTAACTCCCTCTTCTTTGTGGCAGCCCCTTAGATATTGGAATATCACTGTCATGTCACCCCATGCCTTCTTTTCATTAAACCAGAATACCCAATTCCTGCAACCATTATTCATTTATTTTAGCCTTCAGTCCCCTAACCATCTTCATTGCTCTTGAGGATAAAGATTCATTCTTTGAGCTTGTGGTTTCCAAACATTTCATAACCAGGCTAGGCAGGGATGGGATTCTACTGGTTCTGTCCAGCTCTGTAGAACCAGTAGCTCTGAAGAACAGCAGACACAGAACCAGTTCTGTGTCTGCTGCTGTTTTGGTCCACCTGCTCACCCAGTCCTTTATTTCCTGCTTTTTCAATTTCAGCTGCTTTGCGTGGCACAGCTGTGGTTGAAAAAGCAGGAAAATAGTGCTTTTTCAAATGCTGCACACCTGCACACAGTGTCTGGGCAGCACAGCTCATAAGATTTCACATGTGCATGGAGCAAATCGTAAATCACCAACTAGCAGTTACACCGGTCGGATCCTACCCCTGAGGCTAGGTAACATGTTCAGCAGAGTTTAGAAGTTGTCATTGTCAGTGTTCTGTTTACAAAGGCTTCATGTGATCAGTAGGTCTTGTGATGGGTCTGGTGTATGTCAAATGAGAGTCTTGTGATGGGTCAGGTGTGAGTGTATCAAGTGAGGATCTTGTAATGGGTGTTGTGATAGGTCAGGTGTAAATCATTAGTGAGAGTCTTGTGATGGGGAGGTTACATCAGGTGACAGTCATTGGGAAGTAAAGTGCTGGTTGGTGGGATCTTGCATGGGTTGGTTGAGTGCAAATGCTGTCTCTGGTTGTCTGTGTGGTTGATTTGGATTCTGAAGGGTTCATAGTCTGGTTGTAGGTCAATGTGTCTGTTGATGGAATTGCTTGTGGAGTGCCAGTCTTCAATGAACTCACAAGTGTGATGGGTGGTAGTGTGCCCAATGATTTTTGGGTTGGTCCAATTGAACTGGTGCTGTTTGATGTTGATGTGGGGATTGGGATCATGACATTTAATTGCTAGCTGGTGTTCTTGGATCCTGATTTTTAAGTGTCAGGATGATTGTCCCATGTGAAATTGGTTGCAATTGTTAAAGTTGGTTTTGTAGATTACATTACTTCTTTCATCCTTCTGTATCTTCATTGCTTTTCTCTAAACTCTTTCTAAAGTCTCAACATTCTTTTTATATCATGGCAACCCATATTGGATGTAATATTTTAAGTCTGTATTAGTATCAAAGTGGTACTAACATTTCACTGATCTTAACAGATAACAGATAATCAGAGTGGGAAGGGACCTAGTATGTCATCTAGTCCAACCCCCCACCCAAGCAGGAGACCCTACACCATTTCTGGCAAATGGCAGTCCAATCTATTCTTGAAAGTTTCAAATGATGATGCTCCCACAACTTCTGAGGGCAAGCTGTTCCATTGGTTGATTGTTCTCACTGTCAGAAAGTTTCTCCTTATTTCCAGGTTAAATTTATCTTTGTTCAGTTTCCATCCATTATTCCTTGTCTGTCCTACAGGCGCTTTAGAAAATAGCTTGGCCCCCTCCATCTGTAGCAGCTTCTCAAATATTGGAAGACTGCTATCATATCTCCCCTGGTGCTTCTCTTCATTGGACTAACCATGCCCAGTTCCTGTTATCGTTCTTCATATGTTTTAGTCTATCTTCTTGATTCTATCCTTCTGTTAAAGCAGCTCAGGACTGTATTGGCTTTTTCTTTTTAGATTTGAAGGGACTAGATTGAAGCCAATTGCTGGAATTATTATACTGGCCAAATGCTAACATAAATCTAGGATACTGAGTCTGACAGTAAGCAAGGGAAAAGAGACAATTCACAAGGTCACAATAGACAAATGTTGAATGACTACTGTGAAAACATGCGATTGAAAAAAAAGGTATTCAAAACTGGACAATATTTGATTTTAAAACTATGCATACTGGAAAGAGGACATGAGGACAAATTCTCCTCTTGCCAGATATCTGTTAATCTTATTAAAAGAAAACAATAACAGTTGAAATTTATACCAATGAAGATTTTTTGAAGTTGATTCAGAACAGAAGGTGGAGCTCTTACTTCATCAGCTTGGGGGAGCAGAGAATGTGTTTGTATATTATGGTGGTGGTAGGGGGATTTCTGTAATTGCTTTCAACAAGAAGGAGGGAATTATCCTAAAGCTTAAATGAATGCCAATTTTTTGTTATTCTTTATTTTCTTAAGCTAATCACATATGGAAGTAAAATATTCTTCTATATGTGTGTTTCTATTTTAATATTTTGAAGTTCCATATTCCTCCCCATGAACAGTTTCTCTTTCTGACAGCTGAGTGCAACACCCATTGAAATCAGTAAAATGGGGTGGTGGGGGAGTAGAGATTTAGTTTACAAGCTAGAAATTACATCTCTACATATCAGAAAAAAGGAAGAAGAAAAGGAATGCTACAGAATCAGGTCTCATGTATTCTTGGGGGGTTTGTGTGTTTCAAATACAAGACATTTACAATGATTTTTTTCATTTTTTCGTTGTGATTTAGAACAAATCCTTTTTTATTTTTGCAAAAGAGCTTCCTAAGTCTTCATGAAGACTATTGGAAAGAGAGAAATGCGACTATTGGAAAGAGAGAAATGTAGGCAAATGCTTGGAGTGGAGAAAGAGTGAGCCTGTTACTATCACTCATTTTCATCAAAAGGTATATAGTATATCTTGTTAGGCCATTGCTAGTAATACATAATTTTTCTTTTTGGAGTGCAGAGCAAATCAATTTTTCAAGTGGGTGATCCAATACATTATCTGTATAACTTATTATTTAATAAACCAGTCAGTTGAAATATTTCAAATGTTTTTCCAACTCTGGAAAATCTGGTTGTGCCAGGAGACCATAAATGCACTCGCAGATGAATAGTAAACAATAAGCTTGGTTATTATTGAAATGGACTTAGAGAGTGAGGCCTTATTTGGCTTGGAACAGATCAGTGGCTAAATGCAATATTGAAACAGAAGTATACATTTTGTTGTTCGTTCGAGTTTTTTAAGCTTCCTTTTGAAAAGCAATTCTCATGCATTCTGAAAAACATGCTATCATCGAGATACATAATTGGTCTCCCCAAAGAAGTAATATATGCAAGCTATAAAAATAAGAAGCAAAGAGGCAGACACAGTCCTATTGTTGAGGGGCTGATTGAACAGTCTTTGAACAGAATAATTTTGCATTTGAAATATCATCAGCTGGGATTTGAGAATAGGCAGGCCTGCTTGCTTCCCTCTTTTCTTCTTTCCTTGTTTCTTGAAATAAAACATGCAAACTTCAGGAAGTCTTTTGGATCTTCAAACTTCTTCCTTTCAATCTTGTATAAATAATTTTTGACTATATCTGCTTCTAATGGCTTTCTTGGCAGATTTCTCCTCTAACTCAGGATCTAACTCAGTTTTCCTGAGCTTGACAACTTTACAATGTGTGTGACATCAACTGTGGACAGCCAGCTTGGGAATTCTGGGAGGTAAAACCCACACATCTTTTAAGTTGACAAATTAGGAACAATGCTATAATTAAAGCAACTACATCCAAAATCTTTAATTTTCATTCAGAAAATTTGATCCTGGCATGTTTCACCTGTAAAACTATATGACTTGGTTTGCACATAATGTGACTTGTTTCATTTTAGTATAGAATTAAATCATGGCTTAGCATACTGTATGAATCCAACCATATCAGTACAGCTAGTCAGCAAATCCTGATTAAAAAGAAACATAGCCCAGTGGACTGTGGAACGCAGTCTTTGCATTTAATTTTGTCATAGTAGAGACTTCCCTCAGCAGGCATTTTGGAGAAAAATTCCCAGGTAATTTGACCAAAAGGATTATTATCCTTCAAACTCTACTTTAACAATTTATGATATGCTTTTGTGGAGAGATGTTTGGGCTGAAATTGTATATGGAAGAGTAAGTGCAAATTAAAAATACTGTCTGGCCTTGCTGAAAACACCATAGAAGAAAATGGTGGGCAAAGGTGAACATTAGCATAATGGAAGAAAGACTAGCATTCAGATTAAGGTAGGGGTGATCAACTTTGACCCAGGGCCAAATATTGTTCTATTTGCAATGCTTAGAGATTGGAAACTATTCTGGCTTTTGGTGTTCCACTCTTCTGAGCAAGGATATAGCTGAAAAAAAAGATAGATGGACAGATAAATAAATAGATAGATAGATATAAACAGACAGAAACACATAAAGGGCAGCAGAAGGCTGCCTATTCCATCTTTGGGTTATACGTAGACAATAAAGGATGATCTGAGGTTTCTGTTATTCATCTCAATAAAAAATATTTATTCATTTAATGTTTTGAGAATGTTTCCTGGGAAATGCTCTGCTTTCATCGAAAATAGTTCTTATCTGGCAAACATTTCAGTTTGAGAAAGATCCTGTGGGAAGTCCATGAAACAATATCAGGAAAAACATATATTATCAAGCTGTATAGTCTAGATACTTATGGACAGTGTTCATCTCTGATTCTCAGCCAAGGGACCTGCAATGAGAAACATCTCTGTCATCATGTGGCCAACATGAAAATAAGGAACATAGTAATCCTCCCGATGAAGTGGTACCTATTTGCTTGCATTTATAGGCTTTTGAAATTAGCAAGAAAATTAGCAAGAAAATTATTAAAATTACAGTAACATAATCTTTTTGTTTAAGAAATAATGAGGGAACAGATTTAGCTATTGTGCTAGACTATAATTCTTATACTTCCTATTTGTGTTGACTATTGTTGAATTGAATGCTGCATATTTCCATTTAGCTACTTTGCAGAATCACAAATTCACTATCTTTGATTTAATAGTCAGTTTGTGATGCTCAGCTCGGTAGTTCCTGGCTTACCTTAGCTGATCTCAAAAAGTTCTGCAGGGTTGAATGGGAGATCATCAGGCAAGGCCAGGACTACATGGTAGGCTGAAGAGATCCTAAAAGATCATAGAAGTTGGCAGTGAGAACCAATTCTGTATTTTTGTGTGGACATGTACATGATATCAGTAGAAGATGAGCTTGATTTTAATTGTGTAGAGTTTCAAATAAATAATTCATTTTCAGTTTAATTAACAAAGGTGCCATCATATTTATTTCTTATACGATTAAGCTCTCACTTTATGATAGTTGCTTAATGACTGTTTCAGTGGATGTCCTAAAAGGTACTTATGATCTGGTTCCAGAGTTCCAATGGAAGCACTTATTTATGGTCATATGACCACATTTTGGGCACTTGGCAACCAGCTCACTTTTACAAGTGATTTATGATGTGTTTTTGGGGTTTCTGGTCTTTTAGATAGTTTCCTGCAAAAAACTCTCATAGAAATGAATATACTTGTTTTATGACCGGAGTATTCACTTTTTGGCTGCTGCAAAACAAAAAATTATAAAATTAGGTTGGTTACATGAGTGGCTTGATTTATGAACATCATGACTATGCTTATTAGACAGTATATAGTTAGTTTGGGAATGAGAGCTGTCCCCTTAAGGGAATGCTTCATGGGAAATGTAGTTAATGCCTCTTGAGAGATGTAGTTCATGTCACATGGTCACATCTGTAATCCTGATTGGTCACTGAATTGACCTCTGGTTGGGCTGAGGGAGTTTTTGGGCATTCTTACCTGGACCTCAGCATTATGCTGAAATCTTCCTTTGATATATGGCTATGGGATGAAGATAACCATCTTTTCACACTATGGAGGCAACTATTAATGCAAAGATTGGACATTAGATGTATCTCAACATAACTGTGAGTTATATCTTGAGGATGCCTGATATAATCCAATAAAGTAACTTTGTATGGAAGCCTTTGTAGTGTTGAACTGCCTATATTCAGCTGCTCTATATTCAGCCAGAAAATTAGAGGCAGGAAAATTACTTATGATAGAAGTTTTGTCCTTTATTAGGGTTATAAGTAAAGAATTATCAATATTGTTTAAAAAATCAAGGAGAGCAGAAGAACATGTCTGAGCATTTTATTAAAAAAGGTATTCTTTATCATATCAAAAGGGAAATGCCTTTTTGAAGATGTCCCAAAGGTGCTTTTTCAAGAGGCAACTGAACTTTATTTTTTCTTTGAAGACATTTTGTTCTCATCCAAGAAGTTTTTTCAGAACTGAAGAAGCTTCTTGGGTGAGAGATGAAACATCTTCAAGGAAAAATAGAGTCCAGTTGCCTCCTGAAAAAGCACCTTTGGGACAACCATGACCTGGATGATTGAGAATCTCCACAGGCTCTTTTAAAGTGGTATTATATAGACAGTTATATATAGAATGGGGAAAGGTGTTGGAGCTATTTTTTATTTTATCATTTGAAATTAATATGATTTGTTGGCTGGGAATCCTTCAGTTGGATCAGCAATCCCCAACCTTTTGGGCACCAGTGACCAGTTCTGTGGAGAGAGGTTTATCTGTGGACTAGAGGGTTTTACATGCTGCCTGCATCCTGCAGATGGGGCTTTGCTTGTTTGCACAGACTGGCATGCACCTTGGATTGGGGACCAGTGGTGGGATTCAAAAATGTTTACTACCAGTTCTGTGGTTGTGGCTTGGTAGGCGTGGCAGGGGAAGGATACTGTAAAACCTCATTCCCTCCCCACCCTCTAACCTGCTTTCCAGCTCCGTTCTCCTGTGCAGGGCAACAAAAGAAGACCCAGCCGATCAGCTGGGACTCGGGAGGGAGAGAATAGATGGGGCAGGACCAGTCAGAGGTGGGATTCCAAACTACTCAAAATTTCCACTACCAGTTCTCCAAAACTGGTCAGAACATGCTGAATACCACCTCTGTTGGGGACTCCTGAGTTAGATGACTGCCCTAGTTCTACCTGAAGGAAAATGATGGTGTGCAATCACTGGCGTTATTACACAATTCCAGCTTTTCCAGTCTTATGTTCACATCTATGAAAGAGCTGGGAGAAGCTAAATTATGTGCTTCCCTGAGATCAGCAAAAATAAACAATTCTGTTTTTTTCTGTGTCAGTTTTATTGGGGTCTATTGGCCTGCATGTGGACAATCTGCTGAAAATGACTGTAAATTAAAAAAAAAACAAAAACCTTATTTTAAATTATTCAGAGCATCCAGTCACGGAGGGGGAAGTCCTATTCAATAGATGAGAAGCTGAAATGTTTCTATGAAAAATTATATTAATGCAAGAGAGATTGAAACAATATCTAATTAAAATCACTTGAAAAATGAGTTGAAAATTGGATTTGACATAACATTTACAAGGCTGTCACTGTTATTACCATGCAGTTTAGCCTTTCAGTGGCTCCATTTTCATTGCAGCTTTGCTAGAGATTAGAAAAGAAGCAAGCAAAATGTGAAGGTCTTACATATTTCCCTGCCTTTGAATATGGAAGGAGGGGCAAAGATAGCTTTCTCTGCAACCTCTTGGCCCTTCTCTTTGACAAAACAAAAATCCCTTTTAATATGAAAAAAGGAAGTGTTTCACTGTTGTGTCTGACCATTTAATTCAGCCACATTGTCACTCTACTGCATATAACATAGCTAGGCAAAGGTGTTTTTAGAATTATTAATCTCTCTACTGTGGTATTGTAATTGGAAATAAAAGTAGTGGCCAAATGTGCTTAGCTTAAAAGGAATAAGATGGGAAGAGGGAAACAATGTGGTGTCGAGAGAAATCTAATCTAATCTTCTACATTAATTGTGGACATGGAGAATTTCCTGGGAGAATTAAAAAGGTGGTTAGGATAGAAAGCTAAAGCTAATATTTACCTATAGATCTCTATTGTTTATATAAATCGGCAACAATATTGGTGTTAGTTTAAGCAAGAGCTAAAAAGCTTATTTTTCTCATTAAGCCCATGTCACACTGAACCAACGGATGCAAAGAGGATGTAAAACGGACAAAAAACCTTGCCATCCATTCAAAAACACGATGTACTCACTGCCTCCGTTTTGCTTCCTCTCTATCTGTCCAGCATCCGTTTATTGATGTTTCATCCACTCCAAAAGTTTTGGGCTGCCTAAAACTTTTGCGCGGAAAATGTATCCAGTTCATCCGTTCTGCATCCGCTACGCATCCGTTCTGCATCCATTACGCATCCGCTATATCTGCTAGGCATCCGCTACACATCCGCTACGCATCCGCACAACTCGCATCCGCCCGGACTCAGGGAGGAAGCGGAACGGATGCAGAACGGATGCAGAACGGATGCAGAACGGATGCCTAGCGGATGCAGAACGGAAACAAAGCGCTTAAAATGGAAAAAACGTTCGCAGAGGGGACCTATCTCAGATATTAAGGATGTCTAGAGGATGCCTAGCGGAAAACCTATACTGCCTATAAAAAGGGGGAGCAACTCGCCTGCATCTCACTTTCAGAACAGCAGCCCAGTGGTGCAGACCTCTGCAGCCTTCATCTGCCTCTTGCTCTTCCACAGCATCCAGTCATGTCCACCGTGGATTGTAACAAAGTCCTTTCGGCAGCCACCATCGTTGTGCAACAGTGCGAAGCCATCTGCAGGCTCTGTGAACTCTACTGCGAGAAGAAAAGGAGCCACCCAAAAAGAGTCTGGATCTGAAGATGGTTTGCCAGAAGAGCAGAGGATGGACTGTACAACAAGTTGCTGGTGGAGCTCAGGAACGAAGACACTCGGGCATTCCAGAACTTCATGAGGATGCCTCCAGCCATGTTTGATGAAGTTGTGCAGTGGCTGAAACCCAGGTTGACCAAGGCAAACACCAGCTTCCGGCCCAGCCTGGAACCTGGGCTCAAGGTGGCACTCACTCTGCACCACCTGGCCTCAGGGACCTCCTACAGGAGCATGCAGTATGGCTGGAAGGTGCCATCCAACACCATCAGCATTGTGGTCAGAGAAGTGGTGCAGGCCATCATCGAAGAATACAAGGAGGAGCTCCTCCAGTACCCCTCCACTGAAGAAGGATGGAAGAAAGTTGCAGAGCAGTGGTATCAGAAGTGGAACTTCCCACACACCGTTGGAGCCATAGATGGCAAGCACATGGCCTGCAAATCTCCAGCCAACTCGGGGTCCATTTATTTCAACTCGAAGGGCTTCTTCAGCATCATCCTCTTTGCCATGGTCGATGCTGACTACAAGTTCATGTACATCGATGCTTCAGGCAACGGCTCATCTTCAGATGCCCAGGTATACAACGCCAGTCACCTCAAGGAGGAGCTTGAAGGCAACCTCATCGTGGGCTTCCCAGATCCAGAACCCCTGCCCAATGACACGCAAGATGTGCCCTACTTCATTGTGGGGGATGACGCCTTCTCCCTCACAACCTACCTCATGAAGCCCTACACCTCCAGACTCCTCACCCGTGAAGAGAGGATCTTCAACTACAGGCTGTCCAGGGCAAGGTGGGTGGTGGAGAACGCCTTTGGCATCCTGGCCAACAGGTTCCAGGTACTTCTCACCACCATGCAGCATTGCCCAGAGACCGTCAGGAGGATCATGGAAGCTTGCTGCTTCCTGCACAATCTCATGCGCACCCGCTACCCAGTCTTGCAGAATAGGCTCCTGGACCTCCAGCAAGGCAATGGGGACATGGAGCCTGGGGAATGGAGGCAAGGGCAAAACCTGATCGACACTGAGGATGTGCTAGGCCCCAACAGAGCCTCACATGAAGCGAAGAAGCAGCGCAACCTCCTGAGACAATGGTGCAACTCCCCAGCTGGAGCAGTGGAGTGGCAAGACAGGATGGTAGATGCTTAATGGATGCTTCCTTCAGCCTGTCTCATCACACAGATGAGATTGGGCCATGTATGTTTGGTTGGCCTACAATGAACAGGGCGTTTAATAAAGAGTTGTGTTTATGTTGACATGTGTGGATAATTATTACATTATTATTGATAATAAAGGGCCATAGGTATGGCACCTGGGAGGGTGGACCATACAGTCCCACTATGCTTGCACTGGATGTTTATCTATCCCACAGCTATTATCCATCCCAAAGGTATCCCTGCCCATCCCACTGCTATCTTAACCCATCCCACAAGCATGCAAAGGCTTAAACCATTTCTAAAAGTTTCCAGCAAGACTTTATTAAAAAGAAAGAAATGAAGCAAGTGTGTGAATCAAAAATAGACTTTATTAACAACAAGCTATAAGACAAAAATGAGTCTCTGGCACTCCTCTTGGTCGCTCAGTCTCAGGGGTGAAGGGTGCAGGTGCTGTGGAGGTGGCTGGTGCTGGAGTGCTTGTCATCAGCTCCTCCAGAAGGAGAAGCAGCAGAAGCGCCAGCCCCAGAAGAGCGAGCCCGTGCTGCAGAAGCCCCAGCAGAACCAGAGTGAGGGCCAGGGGGCGGGATGGTAGCCCTGTCCCTTTTGCCAGGGCTAGCAGCAGATGGCTGAGGCTTGCTGTGCTTCTGCATGGTTGTGGGGTTCCTGGCTTGCAGGGAGGCTGGCAGGAAGGCTGGCAGGGAGGCAGGCAGCAAGGCTGGCAGGCAGGCTGGCTGGCAGGCAGGCAGGCACCAAGTCTGGCAGGCAGACATGAACCAAGGCTGGCAGGAAGGCAGGCATCAAGGCTGGCAGGCAGCAAGGCTGGCAGCAAGGCTTGCAGGCAGGCTGGCAGCAAGGCTGGCAGGGAGGCTGGCAGCAAGGCTGGTAGCAAGGCTGGCAGCAAGGCTGGCAGGCAGACATGCAGGCAGGGCAGGCAAGGCAGTCGATGTGTCTGGCAGCAGGTCTTTCCTCTGAATGGCGACCTGCTTCCGATCTGCTTCCGTTATATCCGCGGGGCTGACTCAATGCATCCTCCCCGCATGTGCAATTAACACCAGGCATCCATTAGGCTTCCGCTCTGCATCCGCTGTGCATCCGCTTCATCCATTCGGCGTCCGCTCTGCATCTGCTCTTTCTGTTCCACGTCCGCTTCTCTGAGGCCCCCCGGAAGCCCAGCGGTTGCACCATCCACTCCCATCCGCTTCCATCCGCTGGGCTTCCGTTCCGCATCCGCTTTCCATCCGCTCTGCGTCCTCCCCGCGTCCGTGTTATCTGCTCTGGTTATGCAAATTTTTGCCCCTTTTGAGAGCAGATAACAACGGATGGAACATTTTGCTCATCCGCTGTGTCCTTTTTGCATCCGTGGGGCAGTGTGACATGGGCTTTAAATAGGGTTGCTGAAAAATATATTGGAAGAAAAAAAATTGCTTCAGTTCTGGTCACAACTGCCTCCTCCAGGATTTCATTTATTCTATTTTCCTCAATTCTTAGTTCAAAATCACCTTTTTGAGCCATCTGATTATATAAATTCTTTGGGATCCTCTTTTTACTATACCTCAGACCAGCCCCAATGGTTCCCTTGAAAGGTATCCCACCAGAACTCTCAGAGTTCTTAGCCAAACTAAGAATTATAAAGTTTTCAGCAGTTTCCCCTGCTGAATATAGAATATATAACTAAAGCAAGCCACAAGTTGGTTGCATACGCTAAAACAATGGTGGACTCATAGTCCACTAAGTTTAAAATGAAACCCCAAATTCGAAGGCTAATTTTCTTAATGTGAAGGTATATGTTAAGAAATTGGCTCATATGCTTTTTAAAATAATGCACAGCATTTTTTAGATTTCAAACAGATCAATATTGGGGAAAAAGTTAAGAAAAAACATGAAAGATATACACTGAGGTGGTTTTGTCACACAATGGGGATTTGATTACAAAACAAATGTATGAAAAAAAAAGAATGGATTGAGAGAGAGAAGAAAATCAATAAATTCACAATTGAAGGAAATTGATACAATTTCAGAGAGAGATGAGTAGTTTAAAAATCAAAAGTAAATCTGTGGAATAATGAATAGATGTGGTGGAAGCAAGAATGTTTTGCAAGGGTAGAAAGATATTAAATTTAGCAATAATTATTTTCTTTTTGTAATATGCCTTTAAAATGATGGTGGTAGTATTTCATTCTTCTTGTACTGTGGGTGTGTGACATGATGGGCATGTGCACATCTATGTATGTATGCATACATGTATGTATGTTTAATTATTTCACTATAGAGACATGTTATGAAGACCTAGCTCCAGGGGTGGGATTGTACCAGTTCCCACCTATTCGCTAGAACTGGTTGTTACCATTCTAAGCAGTTCAGAGAACTGATTGTTAGAAGAAATTACTGGCCTAATCCTGTAAGGAAGGCAGGAAGGAAACATTCTGGTATTGCTTACAGAAACTGCCTCTCCGTTAACCCTTATTACATTCTTGGCAGAACTAGACTTTCTGTCTCAGGAATGTCTCTGGAGTTTTTTCCCCCTCCTTTGCTGTTATTTTGCTTGTGTGGAGTGACCATTCAAAGTTACAATGGCATTGAAAAAAGTGACTTATGACCATTTTTCACATTTACAACTGTTGCAGCATTCCCACAGTCTTGAGAGGCCAAGCGAGGAGATGTGTGCCTCGATATGAGTCATATTGAGTTGGCCACACCCAGCCAATAACATGACTAGCAAGCCATGTTCAGCCAATCACATGACCACCAAGCCACACCCACTACCTAAGCCATGCCCACAGAACCAATTGTTAAAAAAATTGAATCCCACCCCTGCCTAGCTCTCTGTATAAGAGTCTAATCCTGGGAAAGGTGGAAAGAAAAAGAAGTGCAACAAGGTGGATGGGCTCAATTACAAAAGCAATTGTGCACTGTTTGACTGCTGGAAGACCCAAAGGATCAGAAGATATTCATGGAGACTATGTAGACATTAACAGTTGACCCTGAGTGGATGACATATAATTAGCCAATCAATACATATGCATACACACACTGCATTATTTACAGTATGAAAATACTGTAAATACCTACACTTAGTCAAAATGAACTTTGACTTTTTGCAAGATTTTGGGCCTGTTATTGTCCTTAAAAATGAAAAACATAATCCAAGAATGTGTCATGAGATTTTTATTTTCCCCCCCAATTTATTATTGAAAGGGATTAACCTCACACAAAAGATAAAGAAATGCAATCCATGGCATTGAAACTTCAGTACCATATATGAATGCTGGCTTTATAGTGGCAACTATATTTTAATACAGGATTTTAAATTTAAAGCTTTATAGAGTTCTTAATTTACATGTGTAAAAGGAAGAATTTATTCCTGAAAATTATTACAAAAGTGATTATATTCATTACAATATTGATCAATGACTAAAATGTGTATAAAAATTGAACACAGGTAATGCTCATCTTACAGTCATTTGTTTAGTTACCACACAAAGTTAAAACAGTATTGAAAAATGTGACAACAGGTTACAAAGGGCACAGCTTTCCCACAGTCATATGATCAAAATTTAGACACCTGGCATTCGGCATGTATTTTCAATGTTTGCAACCTTCAAGGATGATGTGATTGCTATTTGCGATTTAGTCATCATCTGGCAAGCAAAATCAATGGGAAGCCAGATTTTCTTAAGAATTGCTTGATTCATTTAACAGCTGCAGTGATTTGCTTAAACAACCATGGAAAAAGGACATAAAATTGGGCATGATTCACTTAACAACCACCTTGCTTAACAATGGAAATTCACACACCCCAAATGTAGTCATAAATGGAAGATTAACTATATAGTAAGAATCACTTATTGAACCCAGTAGATAGCAGTCTATGTGACTATGAATATGGATAGTGTGAGATCCATTCACAGAACATGGACAAGACAGGCTACTTATATGCAGAGCAATTATGTTGATTTTCAGAAATACTATATGTAATATTAGAATAATTTAAGATTCAACCATCTTTTTCTTCCTTTGTTCCCATTTATATTTTCCCCTTTCTTCATAGAAACTTATTAGTTCAAAGCAATCACCTAATCATGATCAATTTCACATTATATCTTTTAATAAAATTAATGATGTAGCTTGATAGAGATTTCCTTGTTCACACCCAATATTTTAGCTTCAGTTCAGAATCAATAATTGAAATATGAAACATTGAATAAATTATTTAATGTGCACTATTTTGAAAATAAATCAATAGTTCCTTCTCTGCCATCTCTCCTAACACTGGGTCTTGCCTTTTGTTTCCACTTTCAACTTTAGATACATAAACTGTACAGTGAGACCTTATTGATGAAAATAACAATGATTATTTAATAATTAATGATTCTTCAAATAAGTTTGGCCGACCCATAGTTATAAGCAAGTGAAGGCTGCAAAAATTTTAGCAATCGGTTCTCTGCCCAGTTGCTTATGATAGTGGGGTGGTGTTTTTGCCCTCCCCAGGCTCCAGAGGCTTTTCTTGAGCCTTCGGGAGGATGAAAATGGTCCTCCCCAGGCTCTGGTGGCTCCCCAGAGCCACCATTTTCTCCCCAGGCCCATTTCCTCCCCAGGCCCATTTTCCACCCTTTCTGAGTTTCCGCATGGCCCCTGTACTTTCCTGGCATCCAAAATGGGCCGCATGGAGACTCCAGGGATGGAAGGGGTGGGCAAGGCCAGCTTGGGATGGGAACCGGTAATTAAAAATGATAAAATTAGATACTGGTTTGCCCAAATTGGGGAGAACTAGTGGCAGCCCACCCACTGGTTATAAGACAGAAGCCTGGATGAATTGTATTTTTATTTTTTACAAATCTCTTTACATCAGCAACGTGATTCCAGATTACAATATTTCTACATAATCATAGTTACATTTTCAACTGTCTCAATTAATATCACCTCAAATTATTATCCATTCAACAAATCTTTAAATGAATTTCTCTTTCATATTTCAATTCATTAATTCAATGTCAAAATCATTTCATCCTCACATATATTTTCATTTCTTTATCCCTTATTATTTCCATTTTCAGCTTACCACCTATTTTATGTAACATTATGTATTGTTATCATCTATAACTTTCTCAAGACCAATATATAATTCAACAGTCAATGAAAGCAAAAATGAGTAAAAGTAAAGTGAGATTAATACATTTAGAATCTACATGGTATATCTCCCCATCTGCAATATATTCCAGAGATATTCATACAATCATTTCAATTTTTCCCCATTGTTTCCACTTAGCCAAAATTTACCTATATAGCTTTAATAAATTTTCATTCCCCTGCTTTTGATTATAATACATTCATTATAAATATTTTACTTTCTCACATAATCCATTCTATTTCATGATATTTTCTATTTTCTCATATCCTTTGATAATCAATTGCATTTTCTATTTCATGAATATCACAAAGAAAAAAAGGTAAAAACAGAGTTAATTTCCTCTTTTACTTCCCTTTGACCAATTTCAATCTGTAGCATTTATATAACCCTAATTCACACTTTTTGAATATAATTAATACCATAATTTTGCCCAAATCATCATATTCTCTGTTTTCCTAATATCATTTAAATAGTCATTAGCATATTTTGGAATATATATATATCCCACGTCATTGTAGTGTTGTTAAAGTTGTAGCAACGTTTCAGCAGAATCTC
>BLBF01000048.1:4271387-4290772 GCA_015471245.1 Laticauda colubrina
CAGATGAGATTCTGCTGAAACGTTGCTACAACTTTAACAGAACTACAATGACGTGAGATAATACCCAAAGGAAGCTAAACAGCACACATGTAAGTACCCGCGAAAGCCTAAGAAAACATATATATATATATATAATATGTATTATCAGAGAAGCCAGAGAGATGACTCCAACAGACTGTTAATTATCTGGAAGCCTGCACTTACAAACTAAAAAACCTGCACACCACAAGCCAAGCAAACACCTGGGCACAAACAGACCCTGCCTATACCTCCAATCAAGACAAAAAAAAAAAAAGCTACAAAACAGACAGAAGATATTAAAAACACCAATCAAGCAGAACATAGCAAACTCCAAGACTAATAAACACAGACCAAGACTCCCAACCAATCAACATGAAGAAAAAAACATTCTCGCACAGCAGTAGGCTAGCCCCAAATTTGAAACAAAAACGGCCGTGAAAGCCTGACTCACAGACGAACACAATACACAAGGCTGATAATGGCAGATGAGTCTCTGCCGAAACGTCGTTACAACTTTAAAAGCACAACTATAATGACATGGAAAAATACCCAGACAAAGCTGAATACCATACATGTCTGTCTGTCTGTCTGTATGTATGTATGCATGTATGTATGTACGTACGTACGTACACACACACACACACACAAACAAACACACACGTATATATAAATAAACGAATGAAAAGATTGATAACAATAGAACCCTCTTAATATCACTCACTCCATCTTCATTTTTCTCATTTATAATTATCTATTAATCTTAAGGTAATTCCCAGTAAGTTATAACCTTCAAATATCCCCAATCTTCATTTCTAATAAAAATATAATACAAAATTACATCCCCATTTTTGGCTATATCTAACCTTTGTCTCTAAATCTCTTGGCCTTATTATTTCTTTTAGTTTTAGTCAGCTTTCTCTTTACTAAGTTTTCCTGGCCTTTCCTATTTATCCCTCTTTTTCCTCCAATATTACTTTTATTTCCATCTGCCAGTCACCCATCTTTCCTCCCATCCTTTCCTTTTCTCTTTTTTGAAATTTCTTCTTGTACAGCTTCTTCTTCTTTTGCTTACTCTTGGGAAAATTTTCTCTTTTATTTATTATCTCTGTCAACAATGTCTTAGTTTTAATTCCTTTTATGTCTTTTGGCATAATTTAATTCCTTTTATGTCTTTTTGTCTCTGAATCTTCATGTCCATCTGGGCTCTTTTCCTCTTCCTTTGGCTCCTCCTCCCTAGGATTTCTTTCTTTTGCTATAAATTGCATTACTTTTTCTGCCAGTATGTCCAATCATCCCCTTCTTTCTTTTAACATTTCTTTCACTGTTTGCAGTTCCAACATAAATTCTTTGCTTGCTTCATCCATTTTTTTAATCAGAATAAAAAATATTCTTTATCTTATTAAAGTTGATTGTAATTCTTGCCAAGAGACTTCGTGTATTTATGTTTTCCTTGTTGGTCCTTCTATTTCCTTTGCACAGTCAACCCCAACAGTCCCAAGATATTGCCTTTGTTTGTCCTCTTGTTGCAATCTCCCCCTTTTTCTTTTAAGTTTCTAGGGTTCTTGTTATGTTAAAGTCTTTTATTTCATATCTTTTCTCATTCACACATTTAAAAGGCCAGTAATTTTCCATGAAGTCATCCAGGAAAAAATGTCTTTAGGTACCTTTAGGTGGTGCTCTATATCACTTCCACTTTTCAAAGTTCTTTTTTCTCCTTTTTTTCAGTTATATTAACATTAATTTTCAACCATTTAAACCATTGGCTTTTTTTTTTAAAGTATAATCAATTCCAAGCCAGTTCAGCATTTTATCCAATGCCTAATTAATGCCAGGTTCTGTATATTATTCCCAATTCCATCTTTAATTTTGTTTTAGCTCTTTTGTAGTCCAGTTTTTTTTATTAACCCTATATTGTCCTATTGTTTCCATTCGCCACTGTTATACTCTCAAGCAAGGAATCTTTTTTTCTACTTTTCAGGGTTATTGAAACAAAAAGTTCAGCTTCTCTTATCTGGTTACACGCCGCTTCAGCATACACTTAACTCCTGATAGCTTCCCGTCTTCAGGGCAGCCATTAAAACTGCCATTTATCCCTGTCTTCCAGGGGAGTATACCAAGCGGCTCCCCTCAACCCAAGCTGGCAGTCTCCCCCTCTTTCCCATCCTCTGAGGTGGGTCTGATGGTTCTGGTCCTGTAGGGACCTCTCCAACAGGCTAAGCATGAATCAAAGCCACATACGATCAATGGTCTTCATCTGTCCTCAATGGAAGTGCTACCAGACACCTCATCTTTGTTGCATCTGCACCAGTGGTGGGATTCAAGTCTTTTTACAGTTCTGTGGGTATGGCTTGGTGGGCGTGGCAGGGGAAAGATACTGTAAAATCTTCAGTTAGAGGTGGTATTTGCTGGTTCTCCAGAACTGGTCAGAACTTGCTGAATACTACCTCTGATCTGAGCTAGTAAACAGGCAGTGGTGCAGTAAACTAATCATGTAAGTTTACATAATCAATTCCTCTATGGTTGAAAGTCAAAAATTCAGTGTGTTTGTTAGTAAACAATTATGTGTTTGAAAACTTTTAATAATTTTTTTAAGGCTAAAAGTGGTTGTAGGAAAATTATGATGCTGTAAATGTGAAGATTGGATACCGATGAAGCTTCTATTCTTCCAAATGTCATGAAGACCAAATTTATACCAGTCTTCTCACATTCGTGTGCACTTTTGTTTGCATTGATCCCAAAACACATATTCAAAATGGATATCATGAACTTTTTATATGGTTTTATATGGTTTTTCTTGAATGTATAGATTTTATATGCCTTTTTCATTATGGGACTGTTTCATAGAAATACAAAATCCAAAGGATAATTGTGTATCTTATGTATTCCAGAAGAGAAAATTAGTTCAGTTTATATTAAGATGCATACTACATTAATTTTTCCAGAATCCCGAAAAGTAATAGATTATATTATTCTGATAAAAACAAAATATTTTTCAAAGTAAAAATAAAATAAAATAAATGGCTTTACTTGAATTAAGAATTGGTGGTTAGAAGTAGAATGCAACCATATTTCAGAAGTATATAATACAGAAAAAAGAGCATGCTTTTTTATAATACATGCTTTAAATATTTTTATTAATCCATATATTTAAATCATGGGTGTGGTTTTGTACATCATGTGATTTGTATGAGTATTGAGAGAAATAGAACCATATTAAACTTTTAGCACGGATATTAAATACTAGATTTCCATCTGCAGACCTTTGGTGCATTGAGATCTTGTTCTATGCATTTTATTACTGATAGATTTGAAAAATTATTGTTTAGAAAATACATTACTACAAATGATAAATCCCATCAATACACCTTAACATTTTCTTAATTATTAAAAATACAATTTGAATTGCAAACATTTCTAGAAAAGATGAAAGAAATGGGTACTCCTTCTTAAGGCAATTAAAAATATTCCCATGTGTCTAAAAACTCCCAAGCAGTTCTTGAATACACATTTAAAAAGAAGTCCATTAAAATTAAATTCAGTGATGAAGATATGCAAATTACCTGAGGAAGTGGAACCTTATAATGTTCTCAGAATTCAGCAATAGTCTATTTAATTAGTATTTTAATTTATCAGAATAATTCTTTTGCACTTGACAATTCCATATAATTAAGCACGTAGCTATGGTACAATAATATCGCCTTCTTTCTTTATACCAGTTATTTTAACCTGGAAAATCTGTAGAAGTCTCTTCTGTGATCTAAATTACAATGGGGACAAGTTAATGGCCTTGCTCTATTTAGCAGCAGAACTCAATGGTTGCTGAGTGTTCAATGAGATAGAGAGGTTGCCACAGCTCAGAGCTTTGA
Organism: Laticauda colubrina; assembly: GCA_015471245.1. Taxonomy (NCBI): domain Eukaryota; kingdom Metazoa; phylum Chordata; class Lepidosauria; order Squamata; family Elapidae; genus Laticauda; species Laticauda colubrina. Next base: position 4,275,275 of record BLBF01000048.1, read on the forward strand.
GTCTCTAAAGGTGAACCTCCTGAGCAGCATAATTTATTTCTGTCACTGTGTGTTGGAGTGGAGGAGAAACTATTTTCCAGCAGAAAGAACTGTAGCCTTGAAATTGATTGCTATAATCATCCATAACAGACTTCACAAGACTCCTCCAATAGACAAGACTGAGGCCTCCTCTAAACAGATGCAGATGTTTAATTGTTACAGCATCTCTTTAACAAATGGTCTACATTTTCTTCCATTTGTATCTAATCTGAACAACAATCTTTTAAATAGAAAAGAAAAAGAAGCTAAACAGGAGATAGTTGTGGAGATATTATGTGCTTGATTCCATTCAGTGTCAGCAATGATGGTTATTTCTTATCTATCTTGGCTCAAGACTTTTCTTCATCTTCACCATGATCCTCTCCCATAGTTGGGCAGGCATACTGCCTTTGTGCTTATTTTCATGCTAAGCAAAATTGCTGAATTCCAAATTTCAATTAGCAAACAAAGAAATTCCAGGTGATTAAACAAGTACATATCAGTTTTGAAGCTGAGGAAAAGGAAGGAATGTGGAAGGGGCATAAAAAAATTATAATGGAAAGGATAACAATCACAACATTAATAGCAATAACAATTCAAATTATATACTGCTTACAGTGCTTTGCACCCTCTCTGAGTGGTTTACAGAGTCAGCATATTGGCTCCAACAATCTGCGTCATTTTACTCACCTTGGAAGAATGGAAGGCTGAGTCAATCTTGAGCTTGGTGACGTTCAAATTGCCAAATTTTGAACTGCCAAATTTCAGGCAGCCAGCAGGCAGCAAAAGTATCCTGCAGTACTAACCACTGAGCTACCAGGGCTCTGTTGGATAAGGATATAACAACATTTTGCACAATAAATTAGGCATTCATAATTGAAAAGTACAAAGAACAGGACTAAGCAGTACTTTGTGACATAACCTTCTTCTAAACTAAGCTAAAATCATCTATTGAATTGCCTTTGAGGACTTCCAAATCTCCCAGCCATTGTTTTTTTTACAACTGTCAAATTTTTCTTAGAAAACTGGATAATTTCATCATGTAAAAAAAATTGGTTAAAAAAAATAAGCACTTTGGATCATTATAAATACTCGGAGTTTTCCACCATAACCTGTCTAAACAAATAAACAAAGAAACAAACAGTGTATGTAGCCACCAGTAACTCCTTAAAGACGATGATGTAATTTGCATTTTGTAAAAAATTATAAAAGAAAAAACTCAGGATTAGAGAATAAGGAGAAAAAAACCCACTGACATTTCTATATCCTTTGGGCATTATATTGAAAAGCTGAAATGTGAAATAGATGTGCTTCTTCGGAAAAAGTAGTTGATATTCATTTTATAAGTGGTTCTCAACATTATCAGTGGGATTTGAGGCATTTTCCTTTTAGTTGTTTGAGGGTTTGAAATCAACTCAGCTGCATGATCTGTTTGTTGTTACAGATTAATATGGTATGTGTATATTACAAAGACCACATATCAAAGCCCATGTCACACTGGCCAACGGATGCAAAACGGACACAACGGACGAGAAATATGTTCCATCCATTGTTATCCACTCTCAAAAGGGGCAAAAATTTGCATAAACGGAGCGAATAACATGGACGCGGGGAGGACGCAGGGCGGATGGAAAGCGGATGCGGAACGGAAGCACAGTGGATGGAAGTGGATGGGAGCGGATGGCGCAACTGCAGGGCTTCCGGGGGGCCTCAGTGAAGCGGACGCGGAACGGATACAGCGGATGCAGAACGGACGCCGAACGGATGAAGCGGATGCACAGCGGATGCACAGCGGATAAAGCGGATGCACAGCGGAAGCCTATCGGATGCACAGCGGAAGTGGAACGGATGTCGCACGTTAATTGCTCATGCGGGGGGGGGTATTACGTAAGCCCCCCGGATACAAAGGGAAGCAGCTCGCACGTGGCCAGCATTCCGAGGAAAGACCTGCTGCTGGACACTTCGAGTTCCTTACCTGCCCTGCCAGCCTGCCTTCCAGCCAGCCTTGGTGCTGGCCTGCCTGCCTTCCTGCCTTCCTGCCTTCCTGCCAGGCTTTCTGCCAGCCTTCCTGCCAGCCTTGGTGCCTTCCAGCCTCCCTGCCAGCCAGCAACCCCACAACCATGGGGAGGAAGAGAAAGCCTCAGCAACCTGCCGCCATCCCTGGCAAGAGGGACAGGGCCAACCTCCCGCCCCCTGCCCCTGACTCTGCTGGTGCTGGGGCTTCTGCTGCTGCTCCTGGCGTTGGTGCTTCTGCTGGTGCTGGGGCTTCTGCTGGGGCTTACTCTGTTGAAGCTGCTCCTGGTCCTGCTCGTCCTGCTCATGCTCCTGGACTTGCTCGTCCTGCTCGTGCTCCTGGTCTTGCTCATCCTGCTCGTCCTGCTCGTGCTCCTGGTCCTGCTCGTGCTCCTGGACTTGCTGGCCCTGCTGGTACTTACTCTACTGCTGCTGATCTTGGTCCTGCTGGTCCTGCTGCTGCTGCTGCTGCTGCTGCTGCTGATGATGATGATGATTATGATCCTGCTGGTGAGGATGATGATGATGATGATGATGATGATGATGATGATCCTGCTGGTGAGGATGATGATGATGATGATGATGATGATGATGATGATCCTGCTGGTGCTGGTGCTGGTGGTGGTGTGGAGGAGCATCCCCTACTACCTGGGAGCCCCTCTGATGAGGGCCCATCTGGTCCTGCCAAAGGGAGGAAGAGGCGTATGCGACAACGGGAGAGGAGGCAATAATCCATTGCGGAGAAGCACGAGGATGAGGTGCTGGAGTGGCTGAGAGAGAATGACTATCTGTGGCGGAAGGGACACCGGCTGTACAGGGACACCAAGCGGAAGCAGGCTGCTTGGAGAGAGAGGGCAGAGAGTATGGGTTACACTTCGGAGGTGCTCCTCGGCTGGTGGAAACATATGCACACCTGGTATGGGAAGCTGCACCTGAAGAAATCTGGCCAGGCCACTGTGAAGCTGACAGACAGAGAGACCTACGTCATGGCCAGGTGCAGCTTCCTGGAGGGTGAGATCCGCCACCGAGGAGCAACAGCAGCCCCTCTCACTACCCTCTCTCTCCGGCAGCCTGCTGCCACCCAGTCCTCTTCCGGCAGAGAGTCAGTCCCTGTCTCCAGGCAGGTTTCTGTGGAGCGTGCCACGGCGGAGAACCCACGGACAGGTGTGGTAAACATGGTGGAGTGTGTAGAGGACTCCCTGGTGCAGTGGGAGAAAGGATTCATTGAGTCTACCACAGTCCAAGCCACATCCACCCCCCCCAGCTCCGCCTCCGCAGAAAGGCAGAGAGCCGGACAGCTGGAGGGGCAGAGCCACAATGTCCTGCTGGAGAACAGGGACACCATCCGCACCAGTATAGATCTCCTCTCTCAGCTGGTCCACACCGACTCCTCATCCTCCAACTGCAAGCCCTTCCTCACCTATGTCAACCAGACCCTCAAGGAAATGGCGGATCCACAGTACCAGCAGGTGAAGGACCAGATAACCAAGCTGCTTCACAATCCTCCAGACCCAGAGGAACCTGCTCCCACCCAGTCCAGGCCTGCTCCTCCACCCCAGGTGATGTCCCTCCCATTCCAAGGCTTCCCACAGGCCCTCACCTACCAGGGCTACGGCTACCAGGAGGTTCAGCAGCACAGGCAGCAGCCCTTCCCAGTCCAGGCACAGAGTCATCGGGCAACACCGTGGCCACCTGTTTCACTGATGCCACCGATGCCACCCACGCCAATGATGCCACCAATGAAAACGATGCCACCCACACCAATAATGCCACCGATGACAGCGATGCCACCCACGCCAGTTCTCACCCAGCTGCAGAGCAGACAGCCCCACTACACTACTCCTTCCTCCACCCCACAGCCAAGCCTGGCCTCAGTACATCTGTCATCAGTACTGGGGCTGACACCCCATGGCATGGAGGAAGGACCTCTCAGCATCACGGGGCTGAGCCAGCTGTCCGAGACCTTTCTCAACACACCGTCCCCTGTTGTCCTCTCGAGGCCAGGCACTCCAGCACCACCCACCACCATAGCACCTGGACCCTTCACCCCTGAGACTGGGCACACCTCCCAGTGACCAAGAAGAGTGCCAGAGACCGGCTAGCTGGCTAGCTGTGGACTTTATTTGGACACTTGACTTGGGTCATTTTTTTTTTACAGCTTGTTATTCAATAAAGTTTATCTTTGATTCACACACTTGCTTCATTGCTTTTTTTTAATAAAGTGTTGGTGGGAACTTTTAGAATTGGCTTTAGCCTTTGCAAGCTTGTGGGATGGGTTAAGATAGCAGTGGGATGGGCAGGGATACCTGTGGAATGAGCAGGGATACCTTTGGGATGGCTAATAGCTGTGGGATAGATAAACCTCCAGTGCAAGCATAGTGGGACTGTATGGTCCACCCTCCCAGGTGCCACATTTACGGCCCTTTATTATCAATAATAATGTAATCAATCATCCACACATGTCAACACAAACACAACTCTTTATTAAGAGTTGTAGGCCCACCCAACATACATGGCCCAATCTCATCCGTGTGATGAGACAGGCTGAAGGAAGCATCCATTAAGCATCTACCATCCTGTCTTGCCACTCCACTGCTCCAGCTGGGGAGTTGCACCAGTGTTTCAGGAGGTTGCGCTGATTCTTCCCTTCATGTGAGGCTCTGCTGTGGCCTTGCACATCCTCAGTGTTGATCAGGTTTTGCCCTTGCCTCCATTCACCAGGCTCCATGTCCCTATTGCCTTGTTGATGGTCCACGAGCCTGTTCGGCAAGACTGGGTAGCAGGTGCGCATGAGATTGTGCAGGATGCAGCAAGCTTCCACGATCTTCCTCACGGTATCTGGGCGATGCTGCATGGTGGTGAGAAGTACCTGGAACCTGTTGGCCAGGATGCCAAAGGCGTTCTCCACCACCCGCCTTGCCCTGGACAGCCTGTAGTTGAAGATCCTCTCTTCACGGGTCAGGAGTCTGGAAGTGTATGGCTTCATGAGGTAGGTTCTGAGGGAGAAGGCGTCATCCCCCATGATGAAGTAGGGCACATCTTGCGTGTTGTTGGGCAGGGGGTCTGGATCTGGGAAGCCCACGATGAAGTTGCCTTCCAGCCCCTCCTTGAGGTGACTGGCATTGTATACCTGGGCATCTGAAGATGAGCCGTAGCCTGAAGCATCGATGTACATGAACTTGTAGTCAGCATCGACCATGGCAAAGAGGATGATGCTGAAGAAGCCCTTGGAGTTGAAATAAGTGGACCCCGACTTGGCTGGAGCTTTGCAGGCCACGTGCTTGCCATCGATGGCTCCAACAGTGTGGGGGAAGTTCCACCTCTGATACCACTGCTCTGCAACTTTCTTCTATCCTTCTTCAGTGGAGGGGCACTGGAGGAGCTCCTCCTTGTATTCTTCGATGATGGCCTGCACCACTTCTCTGACCACAATGCTGATGGTGTTGTGTGGCATCCTCCAGCCGTACTGCATGCTTTTGTAGGTGGTCCCTGAGGCCAGGTGGTGCAGAGTGAGTGCCACCTTGAGCCCAGGTTCCAGGCTGGGCCGGAAGTTGGTGTTTGCTTTGGTCAACCTGGGTGTCAGCCGCTGCACAACTTCATCAAACATGGCTGGAGGCATCCTCATGAAGTACTGGAACGCCTGAGTGTTTTCATTCCTGAGCTCCACCATCAGCTTGTTGTATAGTCCGTACTCTACTCTTCTCCCGATCCATTTTTGGACCCAGACGCTTCTTGGCCGCCTCTTTTTCTTCCCATAGTAGAGTTCACAGAGCCTGTAGATGGCTTCGTACTGTTGCAGATGGATGGTGGCTGCCAAAAGGACTGTGATACGATCCACAGTGGACATGACTGGATGCTGTGGAAGAGCAAGAGTCAGATGAAGGCTGCAGAGGTCTGCACAGGTGGGCTGCTGGTCTGAAAGTGAGATGCAGACAAGTTGCTCCCCCTTTTTATAGGCAGTGTAGGTGTCCCTTTGCATCCTCTAGGCATCCTTTAGACATCCTTAATATCCGAGATAGGTCCCCTCTGCGAATGTTTTTTCCATTTTAAACGCTTTGTTTCCGCTAGGCATCTGTTCTGCATCCGTTCTGCATCTGTTCCGCGTCCGTTCTGCTTCCTCCCTGCATCTGGGCGGATGCGAGTTGCGCGGATGAGCAGCGGATGCCAAGCGGATATAGCGGATTCATAACGGATGCAGAACGGATGCCTAGCGGGTGCATAGCAGATGCAGAACGGATGAACTGGATACATTTTCCGCGCAAAAGTTTTAGGCAGCCCAAAACTTTTGGAGCGGATGAAACGTTCATAAACGGATGCTGGACGGATAGAGAGGATGAAAAACGGAGGCAGTGAGTACAGAACGGATACATCGCGTTAACCAACGGATGGCAAGATTTTTTGTCCATTTTACTTCCTCTTTGCATCCATTGGTTCTGTGTGACATGGGCTTAAGATCCATAGGTTTATAGTATGAAATCATTGTGTTGACAAAGTACTGAATTTTAATCTGCAGCATTGATTCAGGGAGGCTAAGGTGATCTGATTCAAGACTCTGCCTTAGTTTGTTCTTCTTTTTATGCAAAAAAGATTTAATAACATTTACTAAGCCTTCTTTCTGGGGAATTAGGGAGATAAATAAGGCTGATATTAGTTGAGTGTTTAAATCCATGTAATACTGAATTAATGCTCCTGGAAAATAACTGAACTTATTTAGAAAATGTTCAGAGGAACAAGTCCTGCCATCAGGAATGGTGAGGTGGTCTGAGGAATTGGATGTTGAACTATGGAGTGGACAGGGATATGAAAAGTTTGCATTCAGATATGTATTTTCCATCTTTCCTCTGTGTGATAGAGAATGCTATTCCACACCAAATCCTGTAGCACAATTCAGTTGGCCATGTGATCTAAACTTCTTGAAAGAAATTGCCAGGGTATCATCTTAATCTTTCATCTGAAGCAAGAGGGGTCCAGGTTGACTCTGCAGGTGTAAATTAAATATAATCAAACTTATTAGTAACCATATATTTAATAATGATAACAAACCCTAACCTTCTCTTGTACAATTTATTAACAATTGTTGTGCTGTCCAGACAGTTTATAGTTAGTTAGAAATTGGGAGCTGTCTCCTTCAGGGAATGCATCATGGTAAATGTAGTTAAGGTATCCTGGGAAATGTAGTCCATGTCATATGGTCACATCTGTAATCCTGATTGGTCACTGAAGTGACCCTTGGTGGGTTGGGGGAGGTTCCTTCACTCTTGCTTGGACCCCAGCAGCGTGCTGGTGTCTCATTCCCGTGATCCTTCATTAAGGGGATGAAAAGAGTACTATCCTTTTATACTATGAATTCAGCTATGCAAAGATTTGGACATTGAGATGAATCTCGACGTAACCATGAGTTATATAAGAGGATACTGATGAACCAATAAAGAAACTTTGTATGGATGCTTTGTAGAGTTATCTATCTGCCTTTATACATTCAGTCAATAATTATAAAGGACAGAATAATTGTTGAAGGGGCTTTAGAGAATTTATTCAAAACTTGGGGGAGCTTCATACAGTTTTGGATATGAGTTGCTTAAAACTAAGGTGACCAACTTTTTTACAATGAAAAGGAAGACACAAATAAATTGAAGAAAAAAAAAACAAAGCCACTTGTGCGTGGCACCCTCTTGCGTATGACACACTCTCTCAAAACAATTCTCCTGTGTGGAGCACATGTGTCTCATAATTGCATCTCGCCACACTGTACCGAGCCTTGATGAATCGTCATGTCAAATACAGACATGTCACATCACACACAACAGATTGGATCGGCATCGATCAAATAGGGAGATTTACAGATTAGTCTTCAAATATCAAAAAGGAGGACATGTAAGAGGACACTTTTTGAGAGAGGACAGAACTTACAAAAGGAGGACTGTCCTCCCTAAAGGACGATGGTTGGTAACCTTATTAAAACAGTAAAAACCTGACTGAATTACTCTTAGCTTCTCTGACTATATGAACTCTCCATGCAACTCTCTTTCTGTGATCAGAAAGTGTTTTCCATTGCCTTCTTCTGGAAATCTGTTTTCAACCTCCCTGTGCACTTTTTAATCCTGAGATTTCCTGAAGACCTTCAAAATGTTAACTAGAACCAGCTTTTGAAGAGCCCATGTGAGCTAAAGTCAGCTAGTTTCCTAATGGTCCCATCTGACTCCATTTAGATCAACAACTGAAAATAAGAAGACGACTCAATAAATGAATTAAACTCATGAATTCATGAATGAATTTAACTTTGTATGACAAAGTTGACAAAATTATAGTTTCAGCAAGAGGCTGGCTGCCTTGCTGATTTATAGAGTAGTCGAGGGAGCTTTCTGGGTTTTTTTCCCCTCATATTTTCTTTCATTCTCTGTAAAATTGAATACTAATCCATTTTACAGTGATTCTGTGAGGATGGTGAAGCAAAGACTTGAGCACTTGAAAATGTGTAACAGTGATGAAAGAATATGATGCAAATTCATCCCAACTCCTTTAACCATGCCATTCTTAATTTTCTTAACAGCTGACAACAAAAGAGTTCTTGAAAAAGATACAGGATTGAAAATATTGAAGATTGGCATGGAGAAGGTAAGTGAATGCAGCGTATCTTCTTATCTAAATCCTTTGATTTATTCTTTGATGAAGTCTTAACTTTCTTCAGTATTGGTAGGTAAATTGCATTAATCTTCCTAAAGGCTTTTATATTTTTCTGATTATTAAATTCTTGCTTCTGTCATAATGTCCTATTTCCTCAACCATATAAATAAATCATTATAGCTTTAAAAACTTTCATGGCTTTGTCATATGTTTGCAATAAGATCCCCCAAAATCAATAATGCAATTAATTAGTGAGTTGATTATTTCCACCTGTTTTAATTAATTCTGTGTTTCAATTCCAGAATTGCCAAGATTTAAATTTAGGATAATATATCCCTTGATATCTGACCATGTTTTTTGTGAACTGCTTACTAATTTTATGTGCTTTTATGGTTGTTTAAATTTCTAATGTATATGATATACTCTCTTAAGGCAACACTCCTCTTATACAAATGCTGTGACACAATAGCATATCTTTTATTTAAAAAAATAATACAACCTGTCAGAATAAAAACAGATTGCAGACTCGGCTATTAATTGTACATGTGACTGATATGTTACAAACTATGTTGCAGCTTCCCTTTACCTGCCTGATGCTGTTTAATGCTGTAAGCACTCAGTTCAATCTTCTTCATCCTCATCCCTTCCAATTCATCTGGAGTTACTGCTCCCTTAATTTCGGGATTACTTAGTCACCATGGGCCCAGGAAGTCTGCCTTCAGTGTTGAATAGTTGCACCAAAATATTAACAGAGCAGCAGCTATGATTGTGAGAAACATGTGAATTGAGAGAAAGAGAAAAGAGGAGTGGGCTTCACACATTGCATTCAGCCAAAATATAATTTCTTTATTTGGGGATTAGCTTGATGAAGGAATCATGATGGCTTCATATTAAGTACAAATCAGGTCATGATGATGTTAACCAGCAAGCTATGATTTTCAAAAATGCTAAGCATCGTGCTGATCAGGTATGAGAGATTCAGAAAACCAGCGATAGGTTGTGGTTCACCGGCATCCGGTGCAGACAGTAGTGGAGTCAGACAGTGAGGTAAGAAAGGGGACCAGTCAGGGAATCTGGCAAGGACTCAGATGAGAGTCCTGCATCTGATGCAGGGATGAGGCCAAGACCAACTGGGAGTGGGGTCCTGCGTTTGGAGCCTTCGGAGTCTGGCAGCAGTGAAGCAGAGGATCCAGGGGAGCCTGTTCCCAGTGCGCATGTGCACAGAGCTGCTAGAAGGTGAGAGCAGCTGAAGCAGAGGGGGCAACTCAGGAGTAAGGCTGGGCGGTGATTGCCCCTCCCATAAAGGATAAAAGTCAGACCTCAATGAAGAAAGCTTTGCAAGAAGCAAAGTAGTTCAATAGATTCTGAGTCATGTTTGAAGCTCTGGTTGGTTTTTTCTGGTACTTTGGTTGGTTTCTGTTATAATTAATTGGAGACTTCTGTTTTTGGCAACATTCCACAGCACTAAAAGGTGTGTGCTTATCTTGGGGAACTGTTTATAATTAGTTCTGGCTGGGAATGAAAGTATTCCCAGCAATGCAATGAAATAGGTTTTGCTTTTAAAAAAAGTTTGATATTAATTCTGTTTGACGAAGCCTGTCAGAACACTATGAATGCCTGGATGACAGATTAGTTGGTCAGCCACCTGGACCAATTGCAAAATATGAGGTATTTGCTTATGTGGAATCACCTCTAGACTCGAATTGCACACCCATATTGGACAGTGTCCTGGACAGTATGTCTTTGGAGAAGAGCAAGAAGCTTAAATGATCATCTCAGTCTTTTCATTGTAAAACTTTCTACTGCAAAATCAACCACTAGCATGATATTGGTTTTCCATAGCAATCAAGCAACCCGTGTTAATAAGATGATATGTCGTACACAAAAACCTCAAACAAACAATATTGTGGCACCAGCACAATGTGCAAACCCAACCATGGCCTATTGAACTCAACAGAGCCTTCCTTGTGTGGGTTAGAGAGAGGGTGTAGTTTCAGTTGTAAATAGGTTAGGTAAATGTGAGGTTTCCTGCTGATTTTAATGTTGTTGATTTTAATGTTGCTATAGTTTTCCTTGCTCTTTTTTTTAGTGAGTTTACTGCTATTTAATTATTTGTGTAGGCCATATTGATTTCTGAAATAGTATTCAAATAATTAAAATAAATGAACAGAGAAAGGAGAAACATGAAAATTGGTTTCTACATATAACTTGTTCTGCATATAAGTTGAAAATGAGGTTAATGTATTCTTTAAATTTATCAGTATTTAAAATGCAGCTAAAATATGGGGCACTTGAAATTATGATATTTGCCTGATCTTAAAACTTCTTTGAGGTCAAAGAAGTGATTGTTTTAAGAGGTTGTTAATTAACATGCACATCTAAAACACAACTCTTAGAAAATATCCCTGTAAATGAATCAATAGCACTTGCTTCAAAATAATGTATTTAGAATTGGAATGTTATTGCAAAAGGTAATCAGCCCTCAAGTGGTTAAGTATGTTAGTAAATTCTCATTTTATTGTGGTTGGCCAAAGTGTTCCTCAGACCTTTTCTGAATTGGCATCTGTGCTTGAAAGATGCAGAAGAGACATTTCTGTGATCCAGGAGGTGCCTCCTGGAGGCAAACTGTCAGATTATTATCTGCCTTGATGTAATTAAGAGAGGAAATCTGAAGCATAGCAGATAATTGTGAAAACACATCTTCAAGATATAATGCAGTACTGTTATATGGCTCAAGGACAATTAGAAAGAGAATCACAGATAAAAAGAAAGTATTCACAGTCATGTAAGAGTAGCAAACCCCTGAGACATCAGCATCACAGATACTAATAAGAAGAATGGCAACCTAAGTCCAAGAAGCACAGATTGTCATTTATATTGATTCAAACCCAGCCACTGGCTTTGGATGGTGGTCACAATCCAGCTTGATGCTGATGCGTAGATAAACCTGTGTCATTTACTGCAGTCCACAGCAGGTGGCATGCTATCATGGTTTTAATTGGAATGCTAAATTGGAATAGCTCCTAATAGGTTAGATAATGCTTAATTCTGTTGATATTGCCCAATCTGGAATTGCTCTCTATAAAAGGAAAATAACATATTGTAGATCATCCCCATTAACTACTAATAATAGATCATATTAGCTACTGTGTTTGTGTTTAATAGTGCATTAGAGGATCATGGTGGATACGCACATTCAACATAAAAATATTTATTTCCACACAAATGTGCCTAGATCTGTAGTTTTATCTACTAGCTGACAAAACAGCTACTGAAGTGCTTCATATCCAAGGATATAAGTTAAATTCTTTGGAAGAAATGAAGTTTGAGGCATAAAATAACATCTTGAAACAGGTGATCCTGTTCTGCAGATATTGTCTTTATTTTAAATATATAAAGGTGACACTGGTTTCCAGAAAAGTTATTTGGTGATTAAAATTAATCATATAGCCATCAAGCACAACTGTCGGTATTATTTATCAAAGTGTTTATCCATCTTGAATCTTGCACAGAAGTATTTTGACTTGCAAACCGACAAGTTGCAGCTTCAGTGCCAAAGCCAGTTGTCTTCTGTAATCCCTTATCTTCTGAGTCCAATACCTTAACATCTGTTTTTCTGTGTATTTTGCATAAGAAAATGACAAGGGATTGGAGGTGATAAAAAGTTACAAATGGGTTCTAAAGTGCAGCTATTGATTTATTCTGGTATATGTTGCTCCTTGGAATGTTATGAAAAGTGCAATTGTGGAGTATACCATGTTAGCTCATGAATTTATCTGTATGGAAGTACTGTAGTGTGTGTTTTTAAAACCAGCAGAATTGTGAAATGATTGAATGGTTGCCATGGTAGCAGCAGTAATTCAATTTTTAGTCAGCCTCACAAAATGGAAGAGGGGAGCTTTGCCTTATGACTGTACTACTGCACCCACCCTGTTTCCTTTTTGCTTTTTTTAATTAAAAGAAAACAACAATGCACACAGCTTATGTTAATATTTTTTCTTGCTGTGCAATAACAGTTTTTAAATAAATGGTTTCCACTGAATGCATCCAAAGAATGCAAAAGGAAAGTGTGCCTGATGTTAATCTTGGTGTTAATCTATGCTCATCTGAGTGTTGATTGCTGGTGGGGTAGTTTTGGCTTGTTGGTGATGTTTATGTCCATTTACTCATTGATGGCCAATTGGTCAGAGTGACAGGCATCCAATCAAGGAACTGCCAAACAAGCTAACAAGAAACAGCTCAACCAACAAACTATCAAGACTACTCCCACTAACACATACAGCCCAAGCCATGACAATCTAAATTGAGAGCAAATCCCACTACTTCCTAGACCTAATGATGTAACCTAGTTTGGGTAATGACTGCAAGAAAAGAAACAAGCTCAGAGAGCATTTAGGACTCTGAAGTTCAAACTTAAGCTGTAAATATCCTCTTTAATTGATACTCAACTTGTTCTTCAAAAGTATATTTCTCATGGAAAAAATTTATAGCTTCTCTAAATATCTTTTCCTTTAATAAAAATATTTCTACTCTGTTTGAAGCCACATATTCTTTGTATACCATATCTCATCTTCTATGGAAATTGTTTCTCAATGTAATGATACAGAATTCAACTCATCCAAGAAGCTTCTTCAGTTCTGACTAAAGAATAGGACTGGAGTGCTATTCAGTCAGAACTGAACAAGCTTGAATGACAAGTAAAATGTTTTCAAGGAAAAAACCAAGTGTTCCATATTAACATATTCCAAATAGCCTATTCCTATTGGCTGAGAAATACTGGAAGCTGATTGGTTCACTACTTGACACTGATTGGCCAATAACAGCTAACCTGTGATTGGCCAGCTCAGCGGCGGGAAAAACAAGTAGCTGTCATTGGCCACTAGCCGCAAGCAGCCTCTCTATAAAAAGAGCTGCCGTGGCTCCTGGTTCAGGCGGACTTTCTGCACTAAATAAAAGAGCTGAAGTTACGCTGGTCTCCAGTCTCATTCTTCGCGAACACAACACTGGCAACGAAGGTGGGATACTGAGAGTGGAGACCAGTCGAGCACATGGCATCGAGAACCGAGCAGACGAAATGGCCAGAACCAACACGCCACCCACACCATTCAACCCAACAACAGAGGACTGGGAATCTTACATCAATAGATTCCTCATGTTCCTGGAAAGCAATGATTTGCAAGGAATCTCAGACAACCGAAAAAGAGCCGTGTTCCTGATGCACTGTGGGCCCACAGTGTTCAAGGTGGCCAAGGCGCTAGCAAAACCAGAAGATGTGAAACAGATGGCCTGGCCAGATCTAGAAAAGCTGCTGAAGGCTCACTATGCACTGACCATCTCCAGCCTTATTCGGAGACACGAATTTTACAAACGGGACCAGAGAGAAGGTGAGAGCATCGCAGACTTTGTAGCAGTTCTCAGGGACATTGGAGGGGCATGCGAATTCCTAAACATGGACTAAGCCATGAGGGATCGTGTGGTCCTCGGACTGAGAGTCCTCACCCTACAAAGCCGACTGTTAACCCGACCAAAGATTACAGTCACTGAGGCTATCACTGAAGCCACGGCGGCAGAAGCAACAAAAAAATCGGCAGCAAAAATGCAGCAGATGAATGCACCGACATCCAAAACACCAGCCGAGATGAGCCAAGGCACAGAGAAAAAGGCAGAGAGCGCGCACAAGACCACCACACACTACATGGATAGTGGATCATCCGAAATCGATGACGATGATGATGAGGAGATCCACAGACTCCACTTAGTCTTTGAAATCATTAGTTAGGAATTGAGCAAACAAATAGTACTTTGTTCAAAAAGAGAACTGGCTTAGTGAAAATTAGCAGTTTTGAAACAGAGTCTTTAATACAATACTGCAATAAGTTGATTGGAAAACAGATAACACAAATAGAACTATGTACAAAATGCATAATGCATAGCAGAACAGCTTAGATCACAAAGTAGATATATGTGTGTGTGTGTATTACACACACATACACTTCTGAGATAATATTTCCTTTCCACATCTCCTTTCCTTTCCACTTTCCTTTCCACTTTCCACATCCTCTCTTTGCATCTTAAATATGCTAATAGAATTAAATAAGTTAGGATAATTATAGTGATTAGATATATTATGTATATTAGTGTTAAGTAAAAATAAAAAATACCAATACAAGAAATATGTGTAAAGTGTAATTGTTATTGCACAAGCTGTTTGTATTCAGAAAACACACTGTTTAAATGGAAGATGAATTGTTTGTTTTAAAATAAAAAATAAATTTCCACATCCTCTCCAGTTCCTCCTTCAGCCCTGGTACTTCTCCAGGTTCTCATAGTCCTTCTTCTCAAGGTTACTGTCACTTGGCATTGTTACATCTGTCATTCTTCCACTACAAAAATGATAGCACTTTCTTGTACTTGTCTACTACCACTATGGTTCTTCCATGAAATGTTCTAAAAGAAAATGGGCAGAATTTGCATAACCTCTAAGGAATTTAGAATTTATGGTAGATTGCTTCAGTTAAATCTTCATTACTATTTCATTTTATGTCTTGCAAATTATTTGACTATAGAAAAATAAAGCATGCAACTTTGAATAAATAAAGATTAGAGCCATTTCTTTAAGGAAGTGTTTTGATTTCTGCCAAGAAAAAAAATAACATACAGTATTTTATAAATAATTTTCTCTTTTATGTTGAAAAAAGAACACTTATTTTCAAATTATTATGTGAGAATATAAAAAAATGAAGAAAAATACTCTTAGTTATGCAAGAATCTTAGTCATACATCTGAGAAGTCTTGACCGTTTATTCTTGGGAAACATAGAGTTTTGTTTTATTTTCCTTCTGT
>BLBF01000048.1:4294089-4369598 GCA_015471245.1 Laticauda colubrina
TAATAATAATAATAATAATAATAATAATAATAATAATAATAATAATAATAATAATAATAATAATAATAATAATAATATAATCATCATCTTTGATGTACCTGTGGAATTTGTGTACTCTGAGAAATTCAACCATACTGGACATGTCTCATTAGAGGAGTCTGACAAAGAGAACTTCTCTCATTAAAAAATATGGTAAATTATAGAAGGCCATACTGGCTCAGTCATTGCCAGAGGCTGCACTCAATGTTAGAGTTCCTGGACGTCTAGTGAAAAATGTGCTACAGGACCAGGCCGTGCTGAAAATTACTGGAAGGAAAGGTGTTTACCCATGCCAAATACAATTATTGAAAACAAAGAAATAGTGATCTGTTGTTATAGATCAAATACAACAAGAAAAGTATATTTGAAATGAATGTACCAATTTTGGAAAGAACAACATTAAGAATTAGAAATAGCAGAAAAGAAGCTAGCAGATTAACATCAATTTATAATATGAAATAAAGTATTAACAGAAGCAGAACTGAAAGAACTACAAAGGTCTATCCAGGCAGAGAAGTAACTCAGACTGTAGAGGCAAACAAGGGAAAGTTGGTATTAGAGGGCAGTGATTTACAATTGTTTTCATTTGGAAACCAGGTACCCTCTACTGTGTCTGAGAAAGAACAAAGACCTCTTACTAAAGAAAGGAACAAAGAATAATTTAGCATCTAGAACAGCATTAAAACATAAGAATAGGGTTCCCTGCATCAAACCTTTTTCTTAAGAAACAACTAGCACAAGCACTAAAAGATGCCAACACTGTAGTATCAAATATAAGCACCATCTCAATGTAAAAAACAAACCAACTAATGTATAACACAACTGCAGTTATAACTGAATACCTGGGGTGCAAAATCCAAAAAGCTAAAGCACCATCAAAGTGGAAGATTAAACTGAAAACATAAGATCAGCAAGCTGAGTTCAGATGCAAGCAAGCTAGAATGGATGAAATAAAAGAAGCTGAAGAACAAGAAAATCAAAGAATATCTAATGAAGAAACATCACTTAGAAACAAAGATCAAAAAAGCATTGGAAATAATAAAACAGCAGTTGTGGCCAAGAAGATCAGCAGATACAAAGCTTGAAATGCAAATTATAGGCAGAATCTTCAGTTTTAATCTAATCAAAAATGTCTCTACCAATCCATCAATAGAGAGACTGCAGTGAATCAGTCAGTACCTGTCAAAGAAGAAATAATGCAATTCTGGGTATAGATATAGGATAACTCAAAGAAATATAACGAATGCAGCTTGGGTAAGGGAAGTAGATGAATATGAAAAAGAAACTGAAATGAAAGAATTTGCAATAACAACAGAAATGGGGTTAGGAAAATTAAAAGGGCAAGGAAAATTAAAAATTGGTCAGCATAGCTGAAGATGAAATCACATGAATTTGGGGTGAAACATCTGACTAGTCTACATCCATTTGTTGCCAAGCAGTTTAACAGCATTTTGCAAGGAGATGAAATTGAAAAACATACCTGATAGTAAGATATTCATAAAAGGGGCAGCACTAGGCAACTGCAGATCAATTACCTGCTTACTAACAACATTTAAATTACTAACTGGTGTGGTTCAACAACATCTAAGTGAAAATAAGTTCTTTCCACCTGAGCAGAAAGGAAGCTGCCCAAACAGCAGAGAAACAAAAGATCAACTCCTAATTGGCAAGATTGTCCAGAAAAACTGCAAGAAAGGAAGTAATAAGATTCATTACAAGAAAGCATTCAACTTCCTGCCACATGACTGAATAATCAAGTGCCTAGAAATAACAGGAGTCAGTAAAAACAACAGAAGCTTTATGCAAAGATTGGTGGCAGAATGGAAGGCATGGTTCCTGGTCAATGGTGATAGAATGGAAGAGATTAACATCAACAGAGGAATCTTTCAAGGAGATTCACTATTATTGTTCTGTATGGAACTTGGTAGGTTCCAAGTTCCCTATTCTGATTCTCTAATAGAGAACCAATCCGGTTAACCCGCCAAACGGCAGGAACAGTTAAAGTGGTGTCATTGGCCACAAGCCGTGGGCACGCCGCTATTAAAAAGGGCTGTCGTGGCTTGGGCTGTTATTCCGTACTATTGCTTAGTGAGTTTAATAAAAGAGTTTATTGTTGGAACCCGGTCTCACACACTTCTTTCCAGACGGAACACTGGCAACGAAGGTGGGAACATCATAGAAGAGTGAGATCGCACGCGGCGATCTGAACCGAGCAAGAGAGATGACCGGTAACAACGCGCCGCCTGCACCATTCAGTCCTGAGGAGGAGGATTGGGAGTCGTATATCGATCGCTTTCTTATGTTTTTGGAAAGCAACGAACTGCAGGAAATCTGACCAGAGAAAGAGGGCTGTCTTCCTTACACACTACGGACCAGCCATCTTTAAAATGGTGAAGGCACTGGCTAAACTCAGAGATGTCAAACAGACAACTTGGCCCAAGCTGAACAAAATGCTCCGAGCACACTACGCACCTGTGTTCTCCAACTTGATAAAAAGACACAAGTTCTACAAGAGGGACCAGAAGGAAGATGAAACTGTCAGAGATTTTGTAGCAGCCCTGAGACTCATTGGAGGAGCCTGCAAGTTCCAGAACATGGACAAGGCCATGAGGGACTGCGTGGTCCTCGGTTTGAAGGACACTACCCTTCAGAGCAAGCTCCTGAATAGACCAAACATAACTGTGGCCAAGGCCATTGCAGAGGTCAGCAGCCACTATGCACCAGATGAATGCGATCCCTGATCTGCCAAACCAAGCCAGAGAGAAGAAGGCAGAGGGAGGAAAGAAACAGCCCATAGCGACAGACCAGTACGAAGATCTCGAATCCCAGAGTGATACCGAGGATGAAAATAAAGATGTCCATAGACTTCAATCAGACAAGAAATGACACAAAAGGAGGAGAAACCAGCAGGAGTTTTAATGTGCGGGATGCGGAGGCAACCACCCACGAGCTGAATGCTGGTTCCTCGATGCAATCTGTAGGGCTTGTAACAAGCGGGGGCACATCAAAAGGGTCTGCCGCAACAAAAAGAGCGATAGTCCAAAAAGATGCGGCAGCACCCCCCCTCCCAGACATGAAGAAAGACAAGCTGGAAGCAGGTGGAATCGAAGCAAAAGAACCAGTAACAGAGAGGAAACGCATCAGACAGTCACCATCGGAAATGCCAGGGCAGAAAATGGGAAGAAGGTCCGGATAGAGGTGAGCATCGAAGGGAAGCCCTGTGAGATGGAAGTTGACTCAGGGTCTTTCCTATCTCTGTTATCCTGGAATACCATCCGGCTGATACCGGACATTAAACAAAAAGAATTACAGAAACGAAGATGAATTTTAAAAGACTACCAGGGAAATCGAATTCCAGTAGTAGGTCTAGGACATTTCCTCGTCGAATTCAAGAACCACGCCAAAATCTTGCCTCTGACTATCGTCAACCATGATCGCCCTAGTCTGCTAGGGATCAAATGGTTCGCGCCCCTGTGAATTGGGATGACCGGGATCAACCGTATTGCCGCAGCCAACTGAGAGGAGAGCCTGCTACTAGAATTCCAAGATGTTTTCGACAGGACCCTAGGCAAGTACAAGGGGACCCCAATTTCATTTAGCCTAGACCCAAAAATAGCCCCCATCCGCTTAAAGGCCAGACGCATCCCATTTGCTTTAAAACCAAAAATTGATGAACAATTGAACAAATTAATATCTCAAGGGGTGTTAGAGCCAATTGACCGTGCCAGGTGGGAAACACCCATCGTTACTCCTGTGAAGCCAGATGGGTAAGTGCGCATCTGCGGAGACTATAAGGCAACCCTGTACCATGCGCTCCAACAAAGCGCATACCCAGTACCGGTAGTGCAACATTTACTGCACTCACTAGGGGGAGGAAATTTTTTTGCGAAGCCTGATCTCGCATACCCATTGACCCCATTACCGCAGAGGCACAGACTATTGTGACACATAGAGGGGCATTCAAGTGTAACCATCTCCAGTTCAGCGCTAGCATTGCCCCAGGCATGTTCCAAAGCCTCATGGAACACCTGTTAAACGGAATCAAGGGAGTTGTCCCTTATTTTGACGATGTTCTGGTCTCCGCAAAAAACACCAACCAACTAGAGAACAGATTAAGAGCAGTTTTAACTAGATTTAGAGACGCAGGCCTCAAAGTAAAAAGAGAAAAATGTGATCTAACCACCAACCAGGTCGAGTTTTTGGGCTATTTAATCAATGAACAAGGCATACACCCCACTGAAAAAAAAAATAAAGGCAATCAAAGATGCTCCTAGACCTAGGAACAAAACTGATCTTCAAGTATTCCTAGGTCTCATAAATTTTTACAATGTGTTCCTGCCCCATAAGGCAACCATAGCAGAACCCCTACATCAGCTGCTAGATAAAAAAACTGCTTGGACATGGGGCCACCGGGAACAAGCAGCATTTCAGGGTATCAAAGACCTATTAACATCTAACACCGTTTTAATCCAGTATCGCAATACCCTGCCCTTGACGGTCACCTGTGATGCATCACCTTTTGGAATCGGCACCATCCTGAGCCACAAGCTACTAGATGGCAAAGAGGCACCAGTCACTTTTTATTCAAAGACTCTTTCCAAGTCAGAACGCAATTACAGCCAACTTGACAGAGAAGCCCTTGCAATCATCGCCGGAGTCAAAAAATTCCATGAGTACCTTTACGATAGAACTTTTTCAATCAGCACTGATCACAAGCCCCTTTTAGGAATCCTAGCAGGCAACAAGCCAACCCCGAACATTCTGTCACCTAGAATGACGAGGTGGTCTGAATTCCTCACTGCCTACTCCTACATGCTGATTCATCGCCCCGGAAAAGCCATCATACATGCCGACGCCCTAAGCCGTTCTCCGCTGCCCATCACGGAAGAGGACCCAGCTCCAACCATCTCCACACTACAACTAGAGACCTGCCCGGATCTGCCGCTAACTTCAGCAGACATTGTGAGAGCCACCTCTAAAGACCCTTTGACAGAGTGCATATTAAATTGGGTAGGTAAAGGCTGGCCGGAGGAGAACAAGACTGAGACATTTAAGCCATTTCGCACCCGACAGACTGAACTGTCTATAGAAAAAGGTTGCATTTTATGGGGTGACAGGGTAGTTATATCAAACAGTCTCCAGGAAGATGTTCTGTGCATGTTGCATGAGGGACACCCGGGCATAGTCAAAATGAAAGCCCTGGCCAGGAGCTACATATAGTGGCCAGGGCTGAACAAAGACATTGAACAATGGGTGGCAACATGCCATGACTGTCAAAAATCGAGGCCTACCCCTCCACAGGCACCAGTCAGAGAATGGGAAACTCCCCAGGATCCATGGTCTAGAGTACATATTGACTTTGCTGGGCCGACAAAAGGAAACACCTTCCTAATAGTTGTGGATGCCTACTCAAACTGATTAGAAGTCATCCTTATGGCTTCCACAACCACCGAGGCAGTCATGGAACAGCTAGACAAACTTTTTGCTACATATGGGCTGCCTGATGTGCTGGTGTCAGATAATGGGCCCCAGTTTACAGCATTAGCATTCGAACAGTATCTGGCTGCCCAGGATATATGACATGCTTTAACAGCGCCGGCCCATCTGGCTGCAAATGGCAGGGCTGAACGCATGGTTCGGTACACTAAGTAGGGCCTAGATAGAATGGACAAGGGGAATGTGCAAGACAAACTAAACTGACTACTAACTCTACAGCATATTACCCCTAGCAGCACAACCAACAAAAGCCCAGCAGAACTCCTAATGGGTAGGAAATTACGTTCCTACCTAGACAGACTGCACCCCACTTACACCTGGGACAAACCCCCCGACTTCTCCAGCAAATACCAAACATTTGAAATTGGTGACCTGGTCTATGCAAGAAACCTCACTGGGGAATTGTTGTGCCTTCCAGCCACAATCACCCAAATTACAGGCCCCCAGTCTTACTGACTACTCCTAGATAACAGTAGAGAATGGAAGCGGCACATAGACCAGCTTCGTTCTCGCAACCTCGAATGAAAAAACACCACAGAACCAATAAAAATAAATATCGACCAAAAAACAACCGAGGGGGGGGGGGGAAATACAAAATAATAAAAAAGGGAGAGACGAACCTCCCATTACAAGACAACAAACACTACAAAAGGACTATTTAACAAATCAAAAAGAGCACTCATGGTTAGATGAACCCCAAATGAGAAGTCCGGGAGCAGGAGAACGAAGTGAGGCCTTCCTGGAAGGGAACAGCCAGGCCAGCTCAACCAACCAGGTCAAGCCAGGAGGGAGCGGCAGAGCCATCTCAACCAGCCCGAGAGACTCAGGCGGGAGCAGCAAGGCTGACTCATCCTTCCAGGAGGTTCCATGGAGGAGGACCAGAGAAACAGTGATCCCATCCAAACTGCTCGAAGACCACGCTGAGACTGAGCTGCGCAGATCAACCAGGACTCGAAAAAGCCCCACCTACCTGTGTGACTAAGTGATGCACGTTGGACTAAACCAAGGGGGGAGGGGTGTTGTGTATGGAACTTGGTAGGCTCCAAGTTCCCTGTTCTGATTGGCTGAAAAGGCCATTCGTAGATTGGCTATTAGAGAACCAATCTGGTTAACCCGCCAAACAGCAGGAAGAGTTAAAATGGTGTCATTGGCCACAAGCCGCGGGCAAGCCGCTATAAAAAGGGCTGCTGCAGCTTGGGCTGTTATTCCTTTACTATTGCTTAGCGAGTTTAATAAAAGAGTTTATTGTTGGAACCCGGTCTCACGCGCTTCTTTCCAGATGGAACAATCATCATTGTTGTTTGTTATTGCACTGATTCCTTTGTCAACACTACTGAATAACTCAGGCCATTGCTATCAAACTTCAAAAACATCTGCCAGACTATCCCACATTCTTTACATGGGTGATTTGAAGCTATATGGAAAAACACCATCAATAGAATTGCTGCTCAACACTGTCCATATATACAACCAAATACCTGGGCATCCTCCAACCTAATAACATCAAGCACAATGAAGTTTTAAAAAAGATTAGAAATAAAGCAGTGATGGGACTAAAAAAATTTTACTACCAATTTTGTGGCCATGGCTTGATGGGCATGGCAGGGGGAAGGATACTGTAAAATCTCCATTCCCACCCCACTCCATGGGAAAGTTACTATAAAATCCCATTCCCTCCCCATCAGAGCTGGTCTTTAACAGGTTCTGACCAGTTCTGGAGAACTGGTAGCAGAAATTTTGAATTGTTTGGAAAACCAGCAAATATCACCTCTGACTGGAGATTTTACAGTATCCTTCCCCTGCCATGCCCATCAAGCCATGGCCACAGAACCAGTAGTAAAAAAAAAAAAAAAATGATTCCCACCAATGTTCCCCATCCCACTAACCTGCTTTCCAGCTTCATTCTCCTATGTCGGGCAACAAAAGAAGATGCAACCAGGACTCAGGAGGCAGAGAATAGATGGGGGGGGGGGCAGTCAGAGGTGGTATTTGCTGGTTCTCCGAATTACTCAAAATTTCTGCTCCCGATTCTTCAGAACTGATCAGAAGAATACCACTTCTGAAATGAATGAATCTAGACAATGAAGAAGATCTTAAAATCCAAACTGAACAGATGAAATTCCATTAAGGCAATCAACTCCTGAGCAATTCCAGTTATTTAGATATACTGCTGGCATAGTGAATTAGACTCAAGCAGAACTAAAAGCCCTGGATAAGAAGACCAGAAAAATAATGATGATTAATCACAATGCCCTAGAATGTGTTTATTTGTATGACTTTTTATTTTTTACTTTTGTATATTTGTATATTTTAATCATTTGTATTCAAGAAAGTACTTTTTAAAATCTATTTTTTTTAAAAAAAAATCATAATGCCCTTCATTCACACAGTGATGTTAACAGATTCTACCTACCAAGAAAAATGGGAGTACCAGATAGCAAATGCCATCTCTGCAAAAATGCTGAAGAAACAGTAGACCACTTGTTAACTGCTGACCAATATCACCCAAACTTACCACATGCAGCAGCTTGACAAATAATAGTGCACTGGAAATCTGCAATAAATATTATTGGCCTGCAAGCAATAACTGAGGGGGACCATGAGATAGAGAAAGTCGTGGAAAATGAAGCTAAATTACTCTGTGATTTCTGAATTCAAACAGACAAGCACCTATCACCATAATATCCCAGTTTTAACAACTGTCAATAAGAAAGACAAAAAAAAGTCTGGCTAGTGGATGTGGCAATAGCTGGAGAGAGCAGAGTAGAAGAAATAAACTGGTGAAGGTAACAAGTTATATAAAGTCCTGTAAATAGAAGTAAAATGACTATGGTAAAAGCAAGCAAAGATAATACCAATAGCAATCAGTACCTTGGGTGCAATCCTTAAACAACTTGAGTGCCATTTGAAAACTATTGGTATTGACAAATTCACCATCAGTCAATTGCAAAAAGGCAGCTTTGATTGAACGGCTTATATTCTGCAATGATGTTTGATGTCATCAAACATCCAGATCTGCCTACCCCAGATACTTCAAAAGGGGTGGATAAGAGGGTGAAAATACCAAATCCAGTCTGAACATCTAAAAAGAAATCTGTTTTGCCTTCCTGTCTATCTCATCATGGTCTTTGGTATTTTTCCAGACTCTTTGTGGCAATATCATTTATTATAATGTGAAATATATAGTGGTTGGTAGATTTGATAAGTTGGGTCACCTTCTTCATTACATCTGCATCTGGGAGAGAACACATTTTGTCTGGTCTACAAATTGCTAATTCAATTTCTTTGAAGTGAGTTAATTATCACTACCACACACCTGTTTCTCTTTGTGATAGCCATTGGAATCCTCTCTTCTAAAGATGTCTGAATTTGTCTTCTTCCTGTTCCCAGAGTGCCGGGTGAAAATTCTTCACCAAAAGTCTGCAAATCATCCTCTAGAAAGAGGACATGAAATTAACTTTGGAGCTCAAGTCCCGCAAAATTCTCTTAGTTCTCCAAATTGCATGTCATCATTCTTTATCTCTTGCAACTTCTATTTTCCTTGTAATACAGGTAGTCTTCGACTTATGATCACAATTGAGCCCAACATTTTCACTATTAAGCAAGGTAGTTGTTATATGAATTTTTGCCCCATTTTACAGCCTTTCTTGCCAGAGTTGTGATGAATCACTGCAGTTGCTAAATTAGTAATACGGTTATTAAATGAATCTGGTGTCCCCATAGACTTTCCTTGTCAGAAGGTTGTAAAAGATGATCACCTGATGCTGGGATACTGCAAGCATCATAAATATATGCCGATCTTCTGATAAAGGTTATTGTGTCTAATTTTGAAACAATCCAGTGATGATAGAATATTGGTGACATCTTTAAAATGATTGGTGATTGACCAATTTGACACTGATGATTTTAGAGTCATTCTAAAAAGTATTACAGGGGGGAAAAGGCCCAGATGAGTCTTCAGAACATCTGGAACATCATTCAGAACATCATTCAGAACAACTATAAAAAGTTCCCTTTCCAGCCTGACCACTACCTATTTTAAACAAAATGAAGGTTTTTACAGGCAAAAAAAACATGGCTGTGCTATGGGTTTATCTGTGTCCCCCATTGTGGCCAATCTCTACATGGAAAAGGTAGAAACCAAAGCCTTAAACACAGGAATTCCACCCACTCACTGGTAAAGGTATATGGACGATATATGGGTCAAGATCAAAACACAGGAATTGGAAGCATTCATCAAATATATCAACTCTGTGGACAGATACATCAAATTCAGGTGGAAAGATATTAAGGAAAATAGCCTAGCCTTCCTGGACTGTGCAGTACACCTTAAAGAAGACAGAAGCCCTAACTGTTAGGATTCCAAAAAAACCCAAACTTCAATTAAAAACTCTGAGACAGGCATTTTCTCAAAGTTTCCTTTTGTTAGAATAGTTATACTGGCACATCTGGGAAAACCCAAATCTTAGAGTTCCAGGTTTTCACTTAGTAATTCAAAATTCAAAACCCAACCTCTGCACCCATCAGTATATCAGAAGGTCCAATCGTCAACCATCCCAACTTGGGACATCCCTTCAACCACTCTTCCAAGTATAGGAATAAGATAACCTTGACTGAAAAGAAGAATGCTATTATGTCTAACTCTAAAATCCCCCCCCCCTTCTTTCCCAGGCACAGGAATGTGGCAGCGTAGAAGCTTCTGGTTCTAATAAGGCTTCCAGAGCTGAGACTAATATTGAAGTTTACAGAAACCCACACACCCAGATCAATAGTTACATTTTTTTATTCTTACCACCCACTGGATCACAAAATAGGAGTTATCAGAACCCTCCACCATGGAGCTGAAGGCTTGTCTATCAGCAAAGATGGGGGAAAAAAAGAACTAAAACACATCAAGGAAGCCTTCAGAACATGTGGCTGTCCCAAGTGGGCCCTCATCAAATCCCCCAAAAGACCTAACAGGAGCTCCTCCATAACAGTAAAAGAAAAGAGCAATAAACAAAGAAATATTGTCATTCCGTATGTTGCAGTAATATCTGAAAAGCTCAGGACGACCTTTAGGAAACAATTGAAAACAGCCTGATCCCAGGTTACATCTCTTCGTACAGATACCAATTCAAGTTCGTGCTCATTTTTGTATACCATTCCATATCTTATTACCATTCTACATTTTCTGTATAGCTTCTCCCCTTTTTTTACTCTCTTAATTCTATTTTATTTATTTCATCTCAATTTAGATCATTATACTTATATCCTTTGTCTGTCCTGTTTCAGCTGTCTATTATCTTTTCTCATTAAAGCAATTTTTTTCCTGTAATCACTAATTGGAGTATGACGCCTTTATATCTTTCCCCTAAATTTATAACACTTAATACACTTAAGTGTTAAGTGTTAAGTTAACACTTAACTTTCATTTAGATTCTGCTTAGTACATTCTAAAGCTACATACAATATTTTAAAAAAGAAGAGATTATAAATATATGATATAATTAAAACAACAATCCATACCAATTCAATTCTATCATTAAAATTAATATTCATTTAAATCTTAAACATTTCACGCATTACTTTTCAAATAGGAATCATACTTCTATGGGAACCCTTATAAATTTTACATAGTTACTTCTCCCCCATTTCACTTATATTTTAAAATATTGTATAATTAAAGTGTTCCCATTCCTTCCTAATTCAATTCTCTCATTTATTTCATTTCATTTATTTTATTCAAAAAAGTTTCACTAAATTACAGTAAGTATTTTTATCCCACTTTTTAATCATATGTTGTTCCAATTTTCTAACATTATTCCTAATGTAAGCAAAACAATACAAACTTATGTACCTTTGCAGAATCTCTTTTTCAGTTAAATTTTTCCCATTGTCTCTGAATAAGTCCTGTTTCTTTACATCTTGCTCCAAACCTTTGTAGCTTCTCTTCCCTTCCTTCCTCCCTTTCTTCCTCACTCTGCCCTTTTTACCCCCTTGTCTCTCCACTTCCATTTCCCTCTTCTGTGTTCCCCTTTTCTGTTGCTTTCTGACATTATATTCACTTTTCACCTAATTTTTCCCTTTTTTGGTTGTTTTTTTAAGTCTTAAATTCTCCATTCTCTTTCCCTTCTTTCCCCTTTCTTCCCCAATTAAAGTTACTTGTTCATTAAAGATGGCTTCTTCTTTGTCCCAGTCTTTTTGCTGCTCAGTCTTTTCTTGTAGTTTCTCATAGGTACCAATCGCCATTTCTAAGAAGAGAAAAATGGAGGCAAGAGAGCCCTTCCTTTCTTGTTCCTCTTCTTTATATTTTTTAAATTCCATTTTCAGTTCATCCACAAGTGATGCCATTGTAGAATTAAAAAATTTTAAACAACCACCCAATTGTTTTTAATCAGTCAAATATATTTTCCAGAAGTCCCAAAGTCACCAAACAATCCAAATAGATACAAACTGTTTCATTTAACACTTTCTTCTTTTTTCACTTTCTCTTCCCAGGGTTTAGTTACAAAGTTCCAGTTAAGATATATCTTTTAGAATTCTTGTTACAATTTAACTTTAGATTCTTTTAAATTCCAAGCAGCCTCCTCCTGCCAAATCCTGCTCTTATTCTTTTCCTCTCCCTTCCCACTTACAGCAAAAAAAAAAAAGTTTTTTTAAGTGTTCAGAAATCTTTATTGTCCCCTTGGCATTTAATTTTCCAGTTTAATTACCTATTGGTGCCAAAGCAAGTTTTTCCAATTTCTCATTCTTCTCTCTTCGCTGTCAACGTAAGGAAGGAGAGTGAAAGAAAGTTTTTTTTTCCCTTTTCCACTTTCATTCGCAGCTTCCGAATCTCCTTTGGGAGCAATGTATCTTTTATCAAATTTAAAATCCAGGATATCTCAGCTGTTGCTTCTTATCCCAGTCAGCCAAAACTTTCACTTTTTAACTTCCTCCTGCACTTTCTTTTCCAGCTGAGTGCTTCTTTGTGGTGGCCATTTCTGACCACCGGTCTTAACACCTTCGGGAAAGGGAGTTTAGCCAGCTGAGGAGGAAAGATGTAGCATTTCTTGACCCTGCTGGAGTCTCCCCCTTCTTCACCGTCTCTACAGGGTGGCTAAGCCCTGAAGCCAGCTGGCTCAGGGCGTTCCAGTGGCAAGTCCAGGCAGAAACTGCCCACGATTGCAGATTCCTGCCTGCTGCTGAAGCCCTGCAAAGCAGAAGTCCAAAACTTCACACTGAGAGTATTTACACCAAGACAAATTCCTTGTGTGTCCAATCACACTTGGCCAATAAAGTATTCTATTTTATTCAATTCTATTCAATTTTTTCAGAAGTTCCAAGAAGGTTCCATGCCCAATTGCATTGCTCAGGTCAACCCTGAGGACACAGATAAACCTCCAAAGGACCTGAATTATTCTCTAAAAGAATGCAAATGACCAGTTGTCTGCAAGGAATATAAATCCTTTCATTCTCCACCATCCAGTCAGAGCTGAAGAAACTTCTTGGATAAAAAGTGAAATGTCTTCAAAGAACAAGAAAGTCCAGTTAGTGATAAGTGTGTTTGGAGAATTTTTATATACATTGAGTCATTTTTTTTGCCAGGCATATAGGCGCCTGGCATGCAGGTGTTTAATTTTGAAGGTTCTGAGTTGAAGTAAGATATCTTCAGGACCTTGAGGATGTTATTTTAATTTATAAATAAACAACCATGGGGCTGACATTATGATGTTCTGCAGATCTTCTGGAGTTTAACTTCCTTCCTTTTAGCATATGCAGTAAGAATAATTTAGGAAAACTGAAGCCTAAAACATCTGGAAAAATACCAGATAACTATTTTTGCAATAAATTACAGTAAATTAATCTTTTTCAAGTTGGTATTTTCCAAATCTATGAGACTGATCTCACCTACCATTGTCTGTAACCTGGAAATTCTGAAAGGCACTGGAGGGACAATCTCTTCATCAAAGTGCTCCATTTAACCTGGACCACTGAGTATTTCTACTGCTCCTTCCCATTGTCAATCCAATATGTAACCAACCAATTAAAATATCAAATATGTGAGTTTTTGCAGTATTACTTATCTCTAGGATTCAACATTTTTGTAAGCAATCTTTCCTTCCTTCCTTCCTTGAGAATAGGTTCCATGGATTATATATGACTTTGCATGTTGACCAATTCTTATGCAATGACTAAGCATCATTCACAATTGTACCTGTATATAAAGTCATTGAGTTGGAAGACCTGCTTAGACTGATGAATCCAGTCCATTGCTTGGTGCACTGTTTTGTCTGATTGCCTATTTACTATCCACAAGTCATTAATACTGACATAACAACTTAAAAAGTAACATATTATAATCAATATCTTAGACATGTCTTCTAAATATAGGTGTTGGTACAAATTTATTCAGACTAGAATAATCTTCATCTTGTCCTATACCATTAAACTAAATGTGATTTCATCTTCTTTATAAGAGAACATATGGAGAGCAATTCTCCTATTCTTCTTTCATTTTTATTCTATATTGACTACTGAATTGCAATTTGGCTACACTAATTTAATCACTTAAAATTTTCTTAATTTTTTTCTCTGTCAACTTTAGTATGTTCTTAAGGGTAACATTAAATTAGGCTAAGAAAGCCAGTCCTGAAGAAAGAAATCCAGAATTAGGATCATGTTGAGTTAGATTTCCATCACAGAATGTGTTCTTCATGTAAACAGATTCCAGGGTTAGCGCTTCAGATCTTTGAATGACAATAGAGAAAAATTCTCACTGTAAGCTTCTTACTTTATACACCTGCTAAGAGTTAGAAGCTAGCACGTTGAGATTTGGAACTGAAGAAATTTTAAATTATATTAAAGAATAGAAGAAAATGTTTTAAAGTTGTTTGACATTCCGTGAATCAAGCAAAGGTTAAGTTAACTTTGAGTTATAAAGTAGAAATAGGAGGGAAAAAATGGACTATTTTCAATAAAGCAACAATGTCTTAGAAAATGAAGGGCAATGAAAGTCCTTCCCTACCTGCCTGGTACCAGCTATTAAAACCAATGTTCTGAATGTCTGTACTCCACTGAGAACAAGGAAGAAATATGAAATGTACTTTCAAATTCCTCCCACTGAACAAAAGGAAAATATTTTTAACAGATAAAGCAACAAGTATAACACATATTCATGTTGACTTAATTCACCTTCCCCCAAACAAGGTTGCTGATAACATTTGGTAAAATAAAACACACAAATGCTAAGATCCTGATCATGGAATTCTGTTATAAACGTATTTTGGTCTTTGACATCTTACCATTTTATTTAGCAAAATCTAAGCTTGGCTGTTTTGTGATCCCATTTCTCTTAGGTTTCCTTAGTCTGTTGTTACATAACAATAAATTAAACTGCACTCTGCAAGAAGAAGTGTGCCACTGGGACTGTTTATTTAAGATTTTATTAAGTATCTTGAAGTTCTTTACTTGTGGGCAGAAATAATGAAGTCAGCATTTCTCTATTCAAGACAAAATCAACCCAAAAAGAAACTACTGTGCAATAATTTATACTATGGAGGTCTTGTTTATAAAACTAATTACTCTTTTCTAATAGCTCTCATTTGACTACCTGGGTTTCTTGTTAGGACTTCAATGACTTTGATCAAATTTATTGTTCAAATAGAGAAATTATTTTATACTGAAAGAGATCATTTGACTCTAAATAGTCCATGAAACTAAAAATTTATTTGCACACTTTCTTCATTTATATTCAGCTCCATATGTATTTCTTATTTGCGATATTTGCTTAGATTTGTAGATCTAAGATAATTATATCAGCTCTAAATTCCTGCTATTTGAAATCTATCTTGGATTGGGATTATATTCATTTTGAGAAATGAATGGTGTATTTTGTACCCCTTTTGCCTTGTTTAAGGTTCATGTGCAAATTAATCATCAGAACTGCATTTTGATGCAATTATTTCAAAATTAAAGTTTGGATATCTTCCACCATCTTCTCTTCTCATGAAGGAGCAAGTTGTAGGGGGATATCTGAAATTATATCATCAACTAATTCTCCTTCATATGCTTGAATGATTTGGATTATACTATTAAAGAGAATTTTTTTCCATTATTCTCATTATTATAAACTTCTTTTTTGAACCTACAAAGATTAAGATAGTCTTTCTAATGGATTGATTTAGACATTTCTGCTTAGTTTCTATATGGCATGGTGGCTGTTTCTCCTAGTCCCTGTACCTGATTTTAAGAGTAAGGCCCATGTTGCTGAAACTACCAGAAATGTAATATATCCAATAATATAATAGATACGTTCTGCCTCTGTGCAAAGCTGTACCACTACTTATGCTTATATCAATACCATAAATATAGCTTTATAAAAAAGCTCAAAATATATTTCAAAAAGTTTCACAATAAATCCCTTGATAAATGTTTCACCTGTATTTATGAATATGCTGTGTGCAGCCTCATTGAATTCAGTGGAACATAAAATTGATTTCAAGGGAATTGTGTCCCAGGGAATTGATATAACAGTTTTCCTAACCTGGTGTCCTACAATTATGTTTGTGCCATAATCTCTTAAGTGCCTTATTTTAATTTTAATTTAGTCTTGTCACATCCTTTTTTAAAAAATAGAAACTTTAGAAAATTAAGTTATAATAAACGTAAAAATCCTCCCCTTCTCTGTCTTGTGTGTGTGTATGTGTAAATGTGTGTGTGAAAGAGAGACAGACAGAAAGACAAAGACCGATATTTTTCTTTCTCTAAATAGTGCATTTTAAAAATGAAGAATATCCTATAAAGATTTATCCAGAAATACTTGTTTGAATAGTAGGAAATAACACCTGTAATGCATTACATATTTTCTAATAACCTCTTTGTAAGCTTGACAGTAAGTATTTCACACTTAGAAAAATGGTCCAGGTTAAAATGTTTACACAACTTAAATGAATCCCTGCATCCCATAATACAGCAAATGTCTGTGTGTTTCATTATTGACTGATGTTATTGCCGAGAAACAGTTGTTTGGAAAAAACCAATGTCTAATGTATTGAAACAGGTAATACTTTAAAATGTGTAATTATTTTTATAGCAAGAGGTATTTGGACTGTCTGGCACTTGGATCAAATGCAGAGAACTCAGCTGCAATAACTGTTTTCCCATAGATCCCAAGTCTCCAAGCCTTGACCTCATTAAAAGCATAGGTCAGACTAATATGACAATCACACAACTTCAGAGAATTTCAGATTTGCATCAAAGAAGTGTGAAAAGTGGCTTATCAATATATTTTTCTGACAAGCAAAATATTTTGTTTTCTATCTTGACATTAGATGCTGCTGATTGCAGCTATTGGACTTCACCCTTCTATTTCTGTTATTGTATTGCGTATGCCTGTCACTTCACATGTGTTTGAATTCCACTCACAAACCAATTATTTTTGTAGCTGAGAGCTGCCACTTGAGGGTGCCCATAAATCACTTTTCCCTAACCAAAGTCTCTTGAACATTAGACTACAAATCCCAGAATACTAGCCAGCCTGACCAATCACTTTGATTGAAAAATCCAGATTGATGAAGTCTCAACAACCTGGACATTTAAGAAAAGAAATGATTTTTCTACTCTTGTGATTACTTGTAATGATTGCACGAAGACAAAGCTTTCTCCAGATCACATGACTTCTAGACTCCCATATAGTGAATTATGGAGCAACACCATATAAATAGTTGTTTATGGCCTTCTCTGGGGGTATTTTTTTCCTCAATATCCTAATCTGGTTTATAGGAATTTCCAGGTGGGTGTACCCTGTCTTTGGGTACACCCCACCTTAGCTTTTTAAATCAAGAAGGTCAAATAGGTAATTCCAGCTCAATGACGGCTTGGTAAAGCATTGCTGCATAATAAAATTTGTAGTAAAATATAAAGAAAGCTATCTTTACAGTTCTGTATATTAAATAAAGATAGACACATTGACTAGTCCGTGAATTAACCTTGGTTGCTCCAAAGGATAGAATATAATAACATTGATAGATTTTTAAAAATGTCTTAATGAAATTTTTAAGTTTAATCTAAGTACCTTGCTACCTAACAGTGTCTTTGGTGGGACTGATAGAGATAATTATAATTTTGGCATAGGAAACTTGAACTTTCAGATGTCTTGCATGCATATTTAAGACTACATTCTCAGATGCATCTTAGAAATTCATAACAAAAATACTTCTTGTTTTATTCTCAACAGGGAATTCTGCACATTCTCAACCTTTATCTTTTACGAATATGTACAGATTTTTCATACTTATAATTGAGATCAGTGTTTCCTGAGAAATGCCAGACAGAAATTTTATATAGCATCCCCAGCTGGCTTTAATTAAAGAATAGACCTCTCCAGTAAGATCATAGATAGGTATATGTGTCATTCACCAGTTCATTTGACACTTGCTGAGTTCTATAAAGATTTTCAGATGGTCTTGTTTGCTCATCTGAATGATTAGGAGAATGTTTTGTTTGATCCATGCTAACTGCAAAAAGTCATTGCCATTTCTCCCTGCTGCATTGTAAGAGCTAGATGTGAGCAGATTTGGTGTTCTGAGAAGCATAACTCAGAGAAGTGCTTGGGGAGAGCAGTAAAATTCTCTCACTTTGCAAATTGTATTCATGAAAGAGAGAAACAATTTTGCATCCAATTCTTCTCACTTTAGGCTGGCTGGTATAGTTTGGAGTTGTCACCACTGGAAACAGTTGTTTTTTATTATAGACTAAACACCTGGGGTGGTAGGAGATATACCTGTTCAAAGAGTCTTCACAGGTTTATCTTACTGCAATTCCTCACAGACCTCATTTTTTCAAATACTAAAAAATACAAAATTATCCTCCTGATATTGAAGACCTTAGATCAGTTTTAAAGAAGAATTGATGATATAGTAACAGAAGAAATATGATTTTATAGATTTAGATAATTATACACAAATTAACACAAAGACAACCAATTCAATTAGTATCCATTGGAGTGAAGGTAATTTAATGATGGTGAATTTGAATTTTAGAGCTTATAATAATGATGATTATGTATATCTTATTCATTATCTGAAACCTTGGAATAGCCTACAGGGGAACTCTCCTAGCTGTATTTATATAAAGTAGGTTAAGGTGAGAGACAGCATTAAGTCCCAAATCACACAATGAGCTCTTTATTTTACTGAATCCTTGTCTAACATCACCAATATTAATTATAATGTGGCCTTACTCAAATATTGCTGCTATGTTATAAAAAGTCTTTATTCTTATTCTTTTCTATGCCCTGTCTGCTGATAATTTGCTCTATAGACAGTATGTATTCTGTACCAGGATGGCAATTCATAGGAACAACCAGAAAGATTTGCTACATCAAAACTGCAAATATAGAATTCAGAATAATAGAATTGGAAGGAACCTTGGTGGTCTTTTAGTCCAACCCTCTGCTGGAGCAGGAGACCAGTTCAGATAAATGATTGTTCAGTCTCTTCTCAAAACCTCCACTGATGGAGCAGCCACAATCTCTGAAGGGAAGCCGTTCTACTGATCAAAACTAGTTTTAAGAATAGGAAAAGGACTCATTCTGAAGTTATCGAGTAATCCCCTGTAACAAAAAATTAAATGCAGCCTTTTCCCATCAAAATGTTTTAACAGACATTATTTAAAGAATCATCCTGGTTGTGCAAATTGAACCCATCAGGATTCTGTTTCAGCTGTTCAGATTAATATCATCCTATTGAATACTACCCTTGAATCAATGGTGGGATTCAAAACTTTTTAGTATCAGTTCTGTGGGCATGACTTGGTGGGCATGGCTTGGTGGACATGGCCATGTGACTGGGTGGGTGTGGCTGCTCCTTTTTTTTTTTTTTTTGCTTTTTTTTGCTTTTTTGTAGCCACCCCTACCCATTTTTGGGGCCTTCTGGGCTCAGGGGAGCCTCCTAGGGGCATTTTTGCTCCCAGAAGCTCCCCTGGGGCTCAGGAAGGAAAAAAATGGAGCCTGGAGGGGGCACGCAGTACACACACACCCTCACTCCATTTTGGGGCCTTCTGGGCCTCAGGGGAGCCTCCTGGGGGGCATTTTTGCTCCCGTAATGCTCCCCTGGGGATCAGGAAGAAAAAAACAGAGCCTGGAGGGGGCATGCAGCACCCTCTTCTCACGCCTTCTGGCCTCAGGGGAGCTCCCTTTCCTCCATGTTTTTTGCCTTCCTGGGCCCCAGGGAATCCTCCTGGGAAAAGCAGTAAGACAGCTAGGGGAATCCTGGCACAGCTGATCGCATGAATAGCTGATTGCCAGGAGGGAGGAAAATACCTTAATGGGTGAGTGTCAGGTGGACATGATGAGTAAGTATCAGGCAGGCAGGGTAAATGAGCTAATGGTGACTGGATGACCAGGTCAGGGGTGTGGCCAGCTAGAACTTACTTCAGTGACCCATGCTAAATCCATGCTACCAGTTTGCGTGAACTAGTGTGAACCGGCTGAATACCACCACTGCCTTGAATATATATATATATTTTAAGAAAAGAAGGGATGGCACGATTGTGTCCTTGTAAAGATGCACACAAGCTGCTGTTTAAACATAAGATGGGAAATTGGAAGATAGTGATTGTATTCTATTGACTTAAAATAGATATTGTTGAAAATTTGATCTTAATAATAGCTATTCATCAATAATATTTTCATGCTGAAATTATTCAGTAGATTAAATGGAGCAATGATGTAATATAGCCTTCCATGTTAGGAAAAACATGACTTGAATATACGAAAGCAGAGTTCTCAAGGGATAGTCCCATTCAAGGAGCATGTTATATATCAGGTTTTTGCCAAGTTGAAATATTACTGCACATGCAAAACATTGCATGTTATTTTGAAGCACTGAAATTTGGGAGCCATCTGGCTAATGAATTTCAAATAAGTATTTAGCACCTGTTTCCTTCCATTGCTGTTTCACTATATACTTCCACCTAATAATTGTTTGATTTATCTAGTATTGTAAACTATGGCTTATAATTTCACTGATGAAATTTTAGTTGTTTAAATAGATAACCTGTTTATGCTATTCCACTGAGGAGCTTGTTTTCACAGCATGAGATAGGCCACTTAAAAAAAAAAATCTTATCCAAGATTAGGCAGAAAAAGAAACATCAGAATGTGCTAGCAATAACAAGATAATGTGGCAGTTGATGTAATTCAAGTAATGTGTAGAGAAAGTGGGGGAAAGATGTAAAAAACCTTGTATGTGATGAACTTTGGAAAAAGTCCTAAAAACTATTGGGTTGGATTTCTATGATATTTCTCTTCAGCTGATGACAAGAGTAACCAGATCAGATAGGTCAACTTTTGACATAAATTCACCCATACATGTAGATACCAAGGCAAAAAGGGAGAATAATTTCATTCTAGACTGAAGAGTTGAATTGGAGAAGAATGCATGTATACTTTGAAACAGCAAGCCTTGTAATCAGAAATGCCACATGCTTCCAGTAATTTTACATTTCAGGAAAATCATGGATGTCAAGAATACATCATTTTCCTATTTTGAATGAACATAGTTTTTTTCATAATAAAATTTCTATGGAAGGTTTACATCAGAAATAGGTTTGGAAATGAGAACCAATTTTGTGTACTTGCTTACACACACAAAAATAACTGGGAGGCTATGAGTTCTAGCTCTTCTTTACACCCAAAATCAGTGGTGTGACCTTGGGCCAGTCTCTTTCCCTCAGCCATAAAAGAAAACTATTTCCAAAATCTTGTCAAGAAAACTATTTCCAAAATCTTGTCAAGAAAACTGCAGGGACTTGTTCAGGCAGTAATCAGCAGTCAATACTGATTGAAAGACATGTGTGTGCATGTACATACGCAGCTCTTGAAAACTCTCAAAATTTACTTAGAAGGTCATGAACACCACTCCAAACTACTTACAGTACTGATGCATTTGAACAATAGTTAATATTCATGCCGTAGTAATGGGATAGTAATGGGACCAATGTTCTTCTAAAGGTAGTATTAGATGGTAGTTTCCTAGTTTCTTATAGATAGCAGGACAGGAGAGGAGAGGGCACGTTCAGTTAAATATTGTTTAAGAATCAGCTAGTTAATTCATCACACTGCTTTGATAGTTTTAGGAAACTGGGAGTTGTTAACTTTTTCTTTGTAAGGAAAACAAATGAACAGATATATCTAGAAGGAAACCTATCACTCTTTCAAACAACTGAACCAGGGATGGTATTCAGCAGGTTCTGGCCAGTTCTGGAAAACTGGTAGCGGAAAACTTGAGTAGTTCAGAGAACCAGCAAATCCTATCTCTGATTGGCCCTGCCCCATCTATTCTCTACCTCCCATTAAGTCCCAGCTGATCGGCTGGGTCTTCTTTTCTTGATCTGCACAGGAGAACGGAGCTGGAAAGCAGATTAGTGGGGTGAGGAGGGAATGGGATTTTGCAGTAACCTTCCTCCTGGAGTGGGGTGGGAATAGAGATTTTACACTATCTTTCCCCTGACATGCCCACCAAGCCACGCCTATAGAACCGGTAGGAAAAAAATTTTAAATCCCACCACTGAACTAAACTGAACATTCACCATAGAAACTGAACTGAACAACTGAACATTAAATAAGGCAACTTAAGATAATTTTAAACTAATTTCAGCTTTCAAGCTGGATAGATAACAGATGTTTTTCTCAGCCAGATTAGTTACCTTTAATTTTACTCCTTAACTGAAAAAAAATACAGGTGGAAGTTGCATTGCAATGCATTTAAATATCTCACTGTTTCTGGGAAATTCAGAATCACTTACATAACGTTTCTGCGCAATCTATCAAACAGGAAATAGCAAAGCCTGGCCCTTTTTTGTAAGGAAGTAGTTTGGTTTTATGGTTTCAGATTATTTATTTTGGCTATCATTCTCTAGTTTGGTATTCTGCACATATATTGAATCATAGTCTCCTTTGATCAGGGTAGCTGAGGGATTTTTGGAGTGAAAATTAAACATATCAGACACCAACCTAGGGAAAACTCCTGTAGGCTCTTGAATTAATTGTCACTTTGTCAAACAGGGTTCTTTAAAAACTGAAGAGTGGGTTGGTATGAAGGTGTTACAGAGAATTCTTACTTCACAGTTTATTCTGCACCTTGTTAATATCAAGACATTTATATCTTAATCTTTGAGAGAATTTATAAATTAATAATGTGCAACATTTTCCCCCAAAGGCATACATCTTTTTAAAATAGATTTAAAAAAAATATTTATAAATGGAGTGAAAATGCAAAATTACATATCATTTCCAAGAGACATGTTTGGATGATTTGTTTTCATTGCCATTGAGAATCTTTTGTGTGGTGTTTTTTTTAAAATTTCAGATGCTGTTTTTTATTCCCTTCCATGGATAAAAATGCAGATGTCTAAAGAGAACAAAACTACTTGGTTTATTTCTTTGGGATAATATGTTAACACTTATTTTCATAGTTCTATATGACTTATAAATGCACACTAAAACATACTTTGGGGGTGCAAATATACAAGTGATCACAAGCAACTTTTGAACAAACCTGATTGACAAGTCAGACGAAATATTCCGCCAATTTAATTATGTATTACTTAATCGGAATTCAACCAACTGAATTTATACCTGCTCAACAGGAGCCCTGGGAAAATAGGGTTCTCTTAAGCTGAGAGAAGTCCTTTTGGCTTTTGATTTGTTTTAGTTTGGGGTCTTTATCCAATCTTATAAAGTCATGTCATTTTCTACTTCTCCTTGTGTACATTTTCTCACAGAAAATGTTTGGTGGTGGCTACTGAAAAAAAGTGGCCCATTCAGAGCCTTTTCCTCATCTATATCAGCAGGTTTTCCCTTCTGGTTCCCCCAACTAAGTGCCCATTCAGTTGCATCTAGCAGTTGAAAAGAATTTTTTTACAGTGACTCTCCTATATAAGGGGATCTGTGTTTTTACATGTATCCAAAACAAGGAGCTATCAATAAATATAGTAGTACATTTTCTATATACACAACTTTCCTTCCATTAGTTTCTCTCCCTCCTCCTCAGCATCACTGTTAATTCACTAATTCCGGAATACACCATGCCATTGTTTTCAGGTAATTATACACACCTCATATGCTGGCTTTTTAATACACTAATTGCATGATTAGTTTTATGATTTCTTCTGATTACCAATTAAGTTACCTTTTTCTGTATTTCATACATACCATTAGATTTTATAGCACTCCCTTTTTTAATTTCTCACCTTGCAGGGGTTCTCACACATTTGAAGACTGCATTATCCACTCAATAAACACAGAGGGTTTAATTTTCTGTGTAATGTATTGGTGTGGACTTGGAAGGATGATGTTTCCAATATTATGCTATCAAGAGTGACATTTAATTTTACAGAGAAAAAAAATCTTGTTTTTTACTGTCATAACAGCATTAACAGAATATGATTTTAAGTGTGGAGACTAAATCAAGTGATTTTCTGTCTGTTAGCTTAGTTTAACTTGTCACATATCTTCCTGAACATTCTTGGGTTTTCAGGCACCAAGTTAGTTATCTTATCCCAATCATTTTCTTTATAATGTTGTGAATGCCCCAATGCTTGTATAGGCTCCCTCACCCATGACTTAGATCAATAACATAATATATCTAAGGAAGTTTCCGTAAATGTGTGGCCATTCATTTTTCAGTTACCCTCTGGTAGTTATACTGAAGCTTAAATGTATTTTATGTCTTGCTGCAATTTACCACAAAACTCAAAATACAAACAATATAGTAGAAAATGTCTTAAATATTTTAAACTTTTAGCAACTAAAGTCATAAGAGCTTTTCCCCCTCTCTCATTCCAAGAACTCTACATGAAATTCAATGTAGAGAAAAGTAAAGTCCTACACAACCAAAAGTACACATATAGACTGGGTGAAACCAGGCTCAATAGCAGTAACTTCGAGTCTTAGTGGACCACCAGCTAAATATGAGCCAGCAGTGTGCAGCAGAAGCCGAAAAAGCTAATGCAATCCTAAGTTGTATTAACAGAGAGATAGAATCAAGATCAAGGAAGGTAATAATACCACTCTATAAAACCTTAGTAAGACCATACCTAGAGTAATGCATCCAGTTTTGTTCATCACATTAAAAAAGATGTTGAGACTCTAGAAAGAATACAGAGAAGAGCAACCAGGATGATTAAGGAACTGGAGACTAAAACATATGAAGGACGGTCACAGGAACTGGGCTTGGCTAGTCTAGTAAAGAGAAGGACCAGGGGAGACATGATAGTGGTCTTCCAATATTTGAGGAGCTTCCACAGCAAGGAAGGGGTCAATCTGTTTTCGAAAGCACCCGAAGGCAAGACAAGGAATAATGGATAGAAACTGAACAAGGAGAGATTTAACCTGGAAATAAGGAGAAACTTTCTGACAGTGAGAACAATCAACCAATGGAACAGCTTGCCCTCAGAAGTTGTGGGAGCGCCCTCACTTGAGACTTTCAAGAACTTTCAAGAACTTGGACTGCCATCTGTCAGAAATGGTGTAGGGTCTCCCACTTGGGCAGGGGGTTGGACTAGATGACCTACAAGGTCCCTTCCAACTCTTATTATTTTTTGTCAGTTGCTTACAAGATAATAGGTATAAGTAAAATCATAGTTATGAATACATGGATACATATACGAAAAATAAAAAATAAAAAGACACAATGGGACAGGGATGGTAGGCACGTTGGTGCGTTTATGCACGCCCCCTACAGACCTCATAGGAAAGCAATGAGGTCAACAGTAGGCAGTCTAAGGTTAATGTTTTTGGGGTTTAGGGAATAAACCACAGAGTCAGTTATCTGTTATCTGCTATCTGTAACTCCTTCCCCATCTTCAGTGAACATGAACCCATACTTCATTCAAGCAACAAAGATCAAGATGTATAGACTCACCATGAGTCTGTGCTTCACTAATTCTAATGGGAGAAGCTAGTTCAGGGCAAAACTGTTCCCACAAAGAAAATCCTCTTCAGTGAAAAGACCAGATTACATTTTATACGTCATAATACAGTAAGGAATATTTTCTTCATTTCTCTTAACAAATTCCTGAGAGTGTGGTCTTTAAGGCTTGACAATAACTAAGCTTAACCAAGAGGATTTTTCCATGTAATATGACCACCACAGTATGTGAAAGATACACATGTTTCTTCTGATTGAATAACATCCACAGACAATGGAAGTTTTGAAAAAGATGTTGGATAACCATTTGTCTGTTTCCTTCCGAGAAGATTTCCAAGGTTCCTTGCAACTATGTTATTCTATTCTATTCTACATAAAGATTGTTGGCTTCTTGACTCATCTCTCAAAATTCTTAGACTCTGATGATGAATATGCCATATACCAGGGGTCTCAAACTCAAGGCCTGGGGGTCGATCCAGCCTGTGGGATATTTAGATCCGGCCCATGTTGCTGCCCTGGAAACAGCAAAGGACTGGCCCACAATACCTGTGCCAGCAAAGATTCAGCTCCAGGAGGCCATTGTGGCCAAAGACAGGGCCTGGGGGGGGAGCAGGCGTGGCCCACCCAAGCTCCATTTTTGCTGTCAGAGCACTCAGGCTACCACAGGTACCCTGACATGAGAGACATCAAGCTGACCACGTTCACCCTGGCCACTCTCACCCTGGCTCCCAAGATCAAACATAACCCTGATGTGGCCCTCAATGAAATTGAATTTACCATCCCTGCCATATATTATTGGTTTTAGCCAAAGATTGAAAAAAGTGATGTTTAAAATGTACATCATTCCAAATGTTGTAAATTTGAATCCTTCACAAGCTCTAGTCTTCCATATTTGTGAAGGCATTCATTTCCAAATCCAGAATTGGCACTTTTTTTTTGGCTTTTTTTTTGGTTTTACTTCCTCATATAATTTTTCATCTTACACTAGATCATTATTTAAAAAAATAGGTATTTTTAGTAAAAGGAATAAAAGCAACACTGAGAAAGATGGCAACACTAAGACTACATCTCTTACTTTATTTTTAGTTTCCTAACTGTTACACCATGTGTTCAGTCATAGAAAACAATCCTGCCAAAGTGGCAGGTGGTGTGTCCTGGACAGCACGTTAGTTGGATTGCATCAAAATTAAGGAAATATTAGCTTCCAATGCTAAA
Source organism: Laticauda colubrina (assembly GCA_015471245.1). Taxonomy (NCBI): domain Eukaryota; kingdom Metazoa; phylum Chordata; class Lepidosauria; order Squamata; family Elapidae; genus Laticauda; species Laticauda colubrina. The sequence goes on from BLBF01000048.1 coordinate 4,320,735, forward strand.
GGAGGAGAATGGACATATTTCACAGCACAGAGTAAATTTTAGATATATTGAAATCTGTTTTAACTGTGAAAGCTATAAATGTATTCACAAATAATGTGAATAATTGTAATAATTATAAAGCTTGAATACACAAAACACACATTTGAATACACAAATTATCCGACAAATTTTGGTAGGATAACCAAAATATTTCTTAGACAAATGCAGATATGCTCAAAGAATGAAAGGATGTGAATTGTACATACTACCATGCAAGAAGAGAAAAGAAATAGTTCATACTAGAAATATCTTTGAATATTAGTAGCTCTGGTTGGTATTATGTTGTTGGTTTGAGCTCCGAGTTTGATGATTTGGTTGCAAACATTTCATCTCCATTTGAGGAGACATCTTCAGTGCGCTTTGGATTGTGCTTGTATGGGAGAGACTGGCCTTTAAATAGCTTTCTGAGTCCTTGTCTGATTTCAGGTTGTGTGATTGGCTGGCTGTATTTGCTGAGTCTCAATCTTTTGTTTTAAGTACCATCTTTGTGATGTAAATTAGTGCTGGTGTTGTTGTTTGGATGTCTTCTGATGATGTCAAGTTGATTTGATCATGCGATGTGGTCTGATTCAGTGGTGGGATTCAAAAATGTTCTACCAGTTCTGTGGGCATGGCTTGATGGGCATGGCAGGGGAAGGATACTGCAAAACTTCCATTCCCACCCCATTTCAGGGGAAGGACACTGTAAAATCCCCATTCCCACTACATCCCACTAACCTGCCTTCCAGATCTGTTCTCCTGTGCAGGGCAAAGAAGACCCAGTTGTTCAGCTGGGACTCAATCTGAAGCAGAGAATGGATGTGGGCAAGGCCAGTCAGAGGTGGTATTTGCCAGTTCTCCAAATTACTCAAAATTTCCGCTACCGCTTCTCCAGAACTATTCAGAACCTATTGAATACCACCTCTGGTCTGATTTCTTGTGATCTGTCAATTTATAACTTTGTCTGCAGTGTGGCTGTTCATTGGTCTTTAAATACTACCTTTGGGATTATGGTTGATGATGTTCTTTCATTCTAAGTGGTTGGTAGATTGGATCAAAGTGTCTATTGATTTATTGGTGGAAAAACAGGTTTCCAGAAATTCCCTTTCTCTTCTTGACTTCATCTGGGTTACAACTACGGTCCCAGTTAGATTGAATTTGTTTTCTTTTGAATCTTTATGGATAGACATGAGAGATAGAGGGTTATGTCTCTTGATGGCCAGGAAGTATTCATGCAGTCTGGTTGATAGTTTTCTTCCTGTTTGGCCAACATAGGGGTTTTTTTTGGTTTGTTTGTTTGCAGTTGCTGCATTGGATCCGATATACGACACCTGATCTTTGGTTTGTTTCTGACTGCCCTTTTGATTTTGATGAACCAACCTCAACTCTCAGATGAGCATTGTCAAAACAGGGAAGAGGAAGGGAGGGGGGGAGGGAGGGAGGGAGGGAGGGAGGGAAGGAAGGAAGGTCACATGCATGATAAATTAAGAAAAAGGAGAACAAATTTTAATGGCAGTAGTCTGATCGTGTGGAGCAGAATTAAAGCCCATGTCCCACTGCACCAATGGATGCAAAGAGGATGTAAAATGGACAAAAAAGCTTGTCATCCATTGGAAAACGCGATGCATCCGTTGTGTACTCACTGCGTACGTGTTTCATACGCTCTATCCGTCAAACATCCGTCTACTGCTATTTCATCCACTCAAAAAGTTTTGAGCTGCACAAAACCTTTTGAGCGGATGAACTTTCCACCACATACAATGTACATCCGCGACACATACGGGCAACAAATGTTCTACGTCCGTTGTCATCCATTACACGTCCGCTGTATCCTCTCGGCATCCTCTGGCCATCCCCTCAACTCACATCCGCTGCAGCTGAAAGTGGAAAGAGGGAGGAAGGGAAAGGTACATGGAACATCCACACAGTGTTAGTAGCACAGAAATAGAAAGGATGTAAGGGGATGCAGCTCGTATATAAAGCATTAAAACAGGCAAAGTGGTCAGAGAAGTGGTGCAGGCCATCATTGAAGAATATGTGGAGGAGCTCCTCCAGTGTCCCACCACTGAAGAAGGCTGGAGGAAAGTTGCAGAACAGTGGTATCAGAGGTGGAACTTTCCCCATACCGTTGGAGCCATAGATGGCAAGCACGTGGCCTGCAAACCTCCAGCCAACTCAGGGTTCTCTTACCACAACTACAAGGGCTTCTTCAGTATCATCCTCTTTGTCATGGTTGATGCTGACTACAAGTTCATGTACATCGATGTTTCAGGCAACGGGTCAGCTTCAGATAGCCAGGTATACAACACCAGTGACCTCAAGGATGGGCTGGAATGCAACCTCATCATGGGTTTTCCAGATCCAGACCCCCTAACCAAAGACACACAAGATGTGCCCTACTTCATGGTGGGTGATGACGACTTCTCCCTCAGAACCTATCTCATGAAGCCCTACACCTCCAGACTCCTCACCCGTGAAGAGAGGATCTTCAACTACAGGCTGTCCAGGGCAAGTCGGGTGGTAGAGAATGCCTTTGGCATCCTGGCCAACAAGTTCCAGGTACTTCTCACCACCATGCAGCATCACTCACAGACTGTGAGGAGCATCGTGGAAGCTTGCTGCATCCTGCACAATCTCATGCGCACCCGCTACCCAGTGTTGCAGAACAGGCTTGTGGACCGTCAACAAGGCAATGGGGACATGGAGCCTGGTGAATGGAGGCAAGGACGAAACCTGATAAACAGTGTGGATGTACAAGGCCCCAACAGAGCTTCACGTGAAGGGAAGAAGCAGCGCAACCTACTGAGACACTGGTACAACTCCCCAGCTGGAGCAGTGGAGTGGCAAGACAGGATGGTAGATGCTTCATGGATGCTTCCTTCAGCCTGTCTCATCACACTGATGAGATTGTGCCATAAATGTTGAGTGGTTCTACAATGAATAGGGCATTAATAAAGAGCTTTGTTTATTTTGAAATGTGTTGATCAATGAATAAATTGTTATTGATAAAAAAGGACCAAATGTGTGGCAGCTGGGAGGATGGACCATACAGTCCCACTATGCTTGCACTGGAGGTTTATCAATCCCACAACTATCCTTACCCATCCCACAACTATCCTTACCTATCCCACAGCTATCCTTACCCATACCACAACTATCCTTACCCATACCACAACTATCCTTACCCATACCACAGCTATCCTTACCTATCCCACAACTATCCTTACCTATCCCACAACTATCCTTAGCCATTCCACAACTATCCTTACCTATCTCACAAGCATGCAAAGGCTTAACCATTTTTTCAAAGTTTTCACCAACACTTTATTAAGTAAAAAAAATGAACCAAGTGTGTTAAGCAAAGATAACCTTTATTAATAACTGTCTTAAGTAAACTGTGTGACTTCATTAAAAAAGCAAAATGAAGTAAAGTGTCTTCAGCAAAGATAAAGTGAACAGGTAACAACTCAGTCTCTGGCACTATTCTCAGTCACTCTGAGGCATGTCCATGGTCTCAGCTGTCGAGCAGCCAGGGACTGTGGAGGTGGCTGTGGCTGGAGTGCTGGTCTGAGGCACCATTGGGGTGCCTGGCCCCGAGAGTACAACAGGGGATGGTGTGTTCAGGAAGCTCTCAGAGAGCTGACTCAGTCCCGTGAGGTTGAGAAGCCCTTCCTCAAGGACCTGGGATGTCAGGCACAGTACTGACGACAGATTTTCTGTTGAGGGGCTTGGCTGTGGGATGGAGGAAGGAGGAGTGTAGTGGGGCTGTCTGGTCTGCAGCTGGGTCAGGTGAGGCGTCTGTGGCATGCGATGTACCTGGGCCTGGACTGGGAAGGGCTGCCTCTGCTGTGGGTAGTCCTGCTACTCATAGCCTTGGGAGCTGATGGACTGTTGAAAGCCATGAAAGGGCTGTGACATCGCCTGGGTGGAGGAGCAGTCCTGGAGTGGGTCAGAGCAGGTTCAGCTGGGCCTGGAGTGTGGTGCAGCAGTGCTGTGATCTTCTCCTTCATCACCTGGTACTGGGCCTCGGGCAGGTCCATGAGGGTCTGGCTCACATACGTGATGAAGGGCTTGCGGTTCGAGGATGGTATGTCGCTGTGGACCAGCTGAGAGAGAAGTTCTGTGCTGGTCTTCATTGTGTACCTGTTCTCCAAGAGGACAGTGTGTCTCTGGCCCTCCAGTCTGCCTCTCTGCCTGCTTTCTGTGGAGGTGGAGCTGGGGGTGGGGGTGGGTTGGTCTCTGGCTGCTGCTTCTTCTTGCTCCATTTGAGACAGGGGATCCTCCACATCCCCTGGCATGGGGAGTGCAGCTGTCGGGGGGGTCTCTGCCGTGGTGCCCTCCAAAGACACCTGCCTGGACATGGTAGCTGTCTCCTGGCTGGAAGAGGAGTGGCTGTCTGTGGGCTGTCTGAGGGAGAGGGTTGACAGAGGGGCTGCTCCTCGGTGGCGGACCTCACCCTCCAGGAAGCTGCACTTGGCCATGATGTACATCTCCCGGTCAGTGAGCTTGACAGCGGCCAGCCCAGATTTCTTGAGGTGCACCAGGTGTGCATGTGCTTCCACCATCCCAGGAGTACATCTGAAGTGTAGCCCAGGCTCTCTGCCTTGTCTCTCCACACTGCCTGCTTTCTCTTGGTGTCACGATAGAGTCTGTGGCTCTTTCTCCACAAGTACTCATTCTCCCTCAGCCATTCCAGCACCTCCTCCTCATGGTCCTCGGAAATGGAGTATTGTTTCCTCTCTCCCTTCTCCTTGGCTTGCCTCTTCCTCCCTCTGGCAGGGCCTTCAGGGCCTTCAGCAGCAGGGCTTTGAGGGCCTTGGGGCTGGTCCACCATAGCAGCAGTAGCAGCCGCAGCTGCAGCCGCAGCAGCAGCAGGAGAAGCACCAGCAGCACCAGCAGCACCAGCACCAGCAGGAGAAGCACCAGCAGCAGCACCACCAGCACCACCAGCACCACCAGCACCACCAGCACCACCAGCAGGAGAAGCACCAGCAGCACCAGCAGGAGAAGCACCAGCAGCAGCAACACCAGCAGCAGCAGCAGCAGCAGAAGCACCAGCAGCTTCAGAGTCAGCACCAGGGGGTGGAATGGTGGTTCTGTCCTTCTTGCAAGGGCTGGCAGGAGTAGGCACAGGCTTTCTCTTCTTCCCTGACTGACGAACCATGGTGTTCTTTCAAGATGTCTCTGGCAGCAGGTCTTTCCTCTGAATGGTGACTGCTTGCGAGCTGCATCCTTTTATATCCATGGAGCTGATGCAATGCATCCTCCACGCATGTGCAGTGAACGCTTTGCATCCGCTTTGCATCCGCTTTGCATCCGCTTTGCATCCGCTTTGCATCCGCTTTGCATCCGCTTTGCATCCGCTACACATTTGCTATGCATCCGCTATGCATCTTATAGGCGTCCGTGATGCATCTGCGTCATCCGCTACGCATCCGCTCATTCTGCTACACGTCCACTTCGCAATTCTCCCCCGGAAGCCCTGCGGATGTATCATCTGATTCCATCTGCTTCCATCCGCTAGGCTTCCTACGAACATCCACTTACCATCCTCGCTATGTACTATCCCCGTCTGTTCCTTTCTGTTGTTTTCCGTTCTGTTTATGCAAATTTTTGCCACTTTTGAGAGTGGATAACAATGGATGGAGCCACGCCCGAAATTTTGCTCGTCCGCTGTGTCCTTTTTGCATAGGTTTTGCATCCGTCGGCCAGTGTGACCTAGCCTTAATACTGTATTTTTCATTCCATAAGATGCACCTAACCCTGATGCACTTAGGTTTAGAAGATGAAAACAAGAAAAAAAATATTCTGAACCGGAGCCTGAGAGGACCTACAGATAGATGTCCTCTCATATGCCAGCTCTGCCAATTGACTTCTGTACTGTGGAAAAGAGACAGAAGAGACGAGCAATGACAAAGACAGAAGAGGCAAGATTCAGCACTGTAAAAGGACCACTTCACCGTGGCCCAGCTGCCATTCACCAAAGGACTGGCAATATTCGTTCCATAAAATGCACAGACATTTCCATCCACTGTTTTGGGGGGGAGTGTGTCTTATGGAGCTAAAAATACGGTATACATATTAGGAAAGTGAGGATATGAGTTGAATTAAGAAATAAAGCTTATGCCAGAATGTAGATCAGAAAACATGAATTGATGCCAAGAAAGTACTGGGTGTCAAGAAAGTACTATCGGGATGAATAGCTTACATTTTATGCAGTGAATGGTGGCAATGGAAGAACCAAAAATTTGGTTTAAAAATGTGCAATGTTTTCAGCAAATGCAATCAGGGGGAGTGGTATTATTTGGCTACATGACATGATGGATGTGTGGAACAAGCAAAAGAGTAAAGAAAAATGATTGGATCATTTGGAGATCAAGAAAGAGATGGTTATTTTGACTGATGCTGATTAGATTTCTATCCCATCTATATTTTGTTCAAATCAAGGTGGTGCAAATAATGCTCCTATTTTCAACAACAATCTTCTGAGTTGGGTCAGGCTGATAGAGAAGGAGAGAGTGAGAGAGAGAGAGACTGGCCCAGAGACAACCAGTTTAGAAAAAGTATTGCTTGTTTCAGATATGTGGTTTAAACATAATTCTGTTCATAAGTACAGCTGGCAAAGGGATGGATCTATCTATTAAATAATAATCTTGAGCACAAAGAAAACTAATACAAATTCTTGGCAACACAAATCATTTGTGCAACACCTTAATCATGATTATGGAAAGACTCATTCCAACTTTCAATTTAACAAAGAAATCTATAATAGTACATGTGATTTCAGACAAGTTAGCAATGCTAACAAACATTGCATATTTCAGTATTCTGGGATGTGAAGAATCTTGAGATTCTAAATAATTTAGATTGAGTCTTATTAAGAAGCAAATCACTTGTTAAAGGAAGATTCTTACAGAGGTTGCTGGTTAATATATGACTATCTATATGGGTATATTACTACCACCACCAACAGTGGTGGGACAGCGATTCAGAATTAAGAAATATAAAAAAATGATGGTGTTTCTGTAATAACATGGAAGGACATTGACACAAACATAGATTAACACAGTTGGAAGGGACCTTGTAGGTCATCTAGTCCAACTCCCAACCAAGTAGATCCTATACCATTTTTGACACATAGCAGACCAGTCTCTTTTTGAAAGCTTCCAGTGATGGCGCTCCCACAACTTCCGAGGGCAAGCTATTCCATTGGTTGATTGTTCTCACTGTCAAAATGTTTCTCCTTATTTCCAGGTTAAATCTCTCCTTGTTCCATCTAGACTTTGGGTGCCTTGGAAATTAGCTTGACCCCCTCCTCTGTGGCAGCCCCTCAAGTATTGGAAGACTGCTATCATGTCTCCTCTGGTCCTTCTTATTCTGTATGGAACTTGGTAGGTTCCAAGTTCCTCTTTCTGATTGGCCGAAAAGGCCACTCTCGGATTGGCTATTTAAGAACCAATCCGGGAAGCCCGCCAAATGGTGGGAACAATCAAAAGAGTGTCATTGGCCACAAGCCGCAGGCAAGCCACTATAAAAAGGGCTGCCGCGGCTTGGGCTGTTGTTCCGTATACTTTTACCTTATGAGTTTAATAAATAATTGTTGTTTGGAACCCGGTCTCACGCGCTTCTTTCAGTGTTTCACGGAACACTGGCGACAAAGGTGGGATTGTCGTAGAAGGTGAGACCGAAGCATGCGGCGATCTGAACCAAGCAAGAGAGATGGCCGGTAACAACACACCACCTGCACCATTCAATCCTGATGAGGAGGATTGGGAATCATATATCGATCACTTTCTTATGTTTTTAGAAAGCAACAAAATGGAAGAAATCTCAGACCAAAGGAAGAGGGCTATCTTCCTCACACACTGCAGACCGGCCATTTTTAAAATGGCGAAGGCACTGGTGAAACCCAGAGATATCAAACAGATGACTTGGACCGACCTGAACAGAATCCTCCGAGCACACTACACACTGGTGGTCTTGAATTTAATAAAAAGGCACAAATTCCATAAGAGGGACCAGAAAGAGGATGAAACCATAGCAGATTTTGTAGCAGCCTTGAGACACATTGGAGGAGCCTGTGAGTTCCAGAACATGGATGAAGCCATGAGGGACTGCGCGGTCCTCGGTCTGAAGGACACTACCCTTCAGAGCAAACTCCTGAATAGGCCAAACATAACCGTGGCCGAGGCCATTGCAGAGGCAACCGCCGCAGAAGCAGCTAAAAAATCAGCAGCCACCATGCGGCAAATGAACACAATTCCAGGCCTGCCAACCCAACCCAGGGAGAAGGCAGAGGGAGGAAAGAAACAGCCCACAGAGACAGCCCACTATGAAGACATCGAATCCCAGAGTGATACTGACAACGATGATGAAGACGTCCATTGACTCCATTCAGATAAAAAATGGCACAAAAAGAGGAGAAATCGGCGGGTGTTTCAATGTGCAGGCTGCGGAGGCAACCACCTGTGAGCTGAATGCAGGTTCCTCGATGCAGTATGCAGGGCTTGTAAGAAAAGGGGGCACATCGAAAGGGTCTGCCGCAACAAAAAGAGCTATAGTCCAAAAAGACGCGGCAGCACCCCCCCCCCCCAGACTTAAAGAAATACAAGTCGGCAGCAGATGGAACTGTAACAAGAGAACCAGTGACAGGGAAGAAACGCATCAGACAGTCACCATCGGCAATGCCAGTGGAAAGAAGGTTCGGATAGAGATGAGCATCGAGGGAAGTCGAGATGGAAGTCGACTCAGGGTCGTTCCTATCCATGGTATTCTGGAATACCATCCAGCACCTAATACCGAACATTAAACAGAGAGAACTACAGAAACAAAGACTAGTGTTAAAAGACTACCAGGGAAATTGAATCCCAGTAGTAGGCCTTGAACATTTCCTCATCAAATTTAAAAACCATGCCGAAATCTTGCCACTAACCATTGTCAACCGAGACCACCCTAGTCTGCTAGGTATTGAATGGTTCGCACCCCTGAGAATCGGGATGACCGGTATCAATCGCATCGCCACAGCCAACTGGGAGGAGAGCCTGGTACAAGAATTCCAAGATGTTTTCGACGGGATTCTAGGCAAGTACAAGAGGACTCCAATTTCATTTAGCCTAGACCTGAAAATAGCCCCCATCTGTTTAAAGGCCAGACGCGTCCCATTCGCGTTAAAGCAAAAAATTGATGAACAACTGAATAAATTAATAGCTCAAGGGGTTTTAGAGCCAATCGACCATGCCAGGTGGGAAACACCTATCATCACACCGGTGAAGCCAGATGGGTCAGTGTGCATCTGTGGAGACTATAAGGCAACCCTGAACCACGTGCTCCAACAAAGTGCATACCCAGTACCAGTAGTGCAACATTTACTGCACTCGCTAGGGAGAGGAAAATTTTTTGCGAAGCTCGACCTCCTACAGGCATATCAAGAACTACCCGTTGATCCCATTATACCAGAGGCACAGATTATTGTAACACATAGAGGGGCATTCAAGTGTAACCGCCTCCAATTCGGTGTTAGCGTTGCCCCAGGCGTGTTCCAAAGCCTCATGGAACGCCTGCTAAATGGAATCAAAGGTGTCGTTCCTTACTTTGACGATGTACTGGTTTCAGCAAAAAATGCCAACCAGCTAGAGACCAGATTAAGAGAAGTATTAACAAGATTTAGAAAATCAGGCCTCAAAGTAAAAAAGAGAGAAGTGTGAATTATCCACCAACCAGGTTGAATTTATGGGCTATTTAATTGATGAACAAGGCATACACCCCACCGAGAAAAAAGTGAAGGCTATAAAAGACGCTCCTAGGCCCAGGAACAAAACTGAGCTTCAAGCATTCCTAGGCCTCATAAATTTTTACAATGTGTTCCTGCCCCATAAGGCAACAATAGTAGAACCCCTACATCGATTGCTAGATAAAAAAGCCAATTGGACATGGGGCCATCGGGAGCAAAAAGCCTTCCAGGGTATCAAAGATCTATTAACGTCCAACACCATTCTCATCCAGTATAGCAATATCCTGCCTTTGACGGTCACCTGTGAAGCATCACCTTTTGGGGTCAGTGCCATCCTGAACCACCAACTACCAGACGGCAGAGAGGCATCAGTCGCCTTTTACTCCAAGACACTCTCCAAGTTGGAACACAATTACAGCCAACTTGATAGAGAAACCCTCGCAATCATCTCCGGAGTCAAAAGATTCCATAAGTAACTTTACAGTAGAACTTTTTCAATAATCACTGATCACAAGCCCCTTTTAGGAATCCTAGCAGGAAACAAGTCAACCCCGAATATTCTGTCACCTAGAATGATGAGGTGGTCTGAGTTCCTCGCTGCCTACTCCTACACGCTGATTCACCAACCATCACACCATTCAAAACCATCACACACGCCGATGTCCTGAGCCATTCCCTACTACCCATCACAGAAGACGACCCTGCACCAACTACCTCCACACTTCAGCTTGAGACCTGCCAGACCTGCCACTGACTGCAACGTACATCACGAGAGCCATAGCTAAAGACCCTTTGACAGTGCTCATATTAAATTGGGTAGGTAAAGGCTGGCCGGAGGAGAACAAAACTGAGACTTTTAAACCATTTTGTACCAGACAGACCAAACTGTCCATAGAAAAAGGGTGCATTCTATGGGGTGACAGGGTGGTGATTCTGAACAGTCTCCAGGAAGATATTCTGGGCATGTTGCACGAGGGGCACCCGGGCATAGTCAAATTGAAAGCCCTGGCCAGGAGTTAAGTCTGGTGGCCAGGGCTGGATAAAGACATTGAACGCTGGGTTGCAACATGCCATGACTGTCAAAAATCGAGGCCTACCCCCCCCACAGGCACCAGTAAGAGACTGGGAAACTCCCGGGGGTCTATGGTCTAGAGTACATATTGACTTTGCGGGGCCAACAAAGGGAAACACATTTTTGATAATCATGGATGCATACTCGAACTGGTTGGAAGTTATCCTCATGGCTTCCACAACCACCGAAGCTGTAATGAAACAGCTAGACAAACTCTTTGCAACACATGGGCTACCTGATGAACTGGTTTTGGATAATGGGCCCCAATTTACAGCTTTGCAATTCGAACAGTATCTAGCTGCCCAGGGTATCCGACATGCCTTAACTGCGCCGGCCCATCTGGCTGTGAATGGCAGGGCTGAATGCATAGTCCAGGTTACTAAAGAGGACCTAGAAAGAATGGACAAAGGGAACATACAAGACAAACTAAACCAACTATTAATTTTGCAGCATATTACCCCTAACAGCACAACCAACAAAAGCCCAGCTGAACTCCTAATGGGTAGGAAACTACGTTCCTACCTGGACAGATTGCACCCCACTTACACCTGGGACAAACCCCCCGATTCCTCCAGCAAATATCCTATGTTCGAAATTGTCGACCTAGCCTCTGCCAAAAATCTTACTGGGGACCAATTGTGGCTTCCCGCCACAATCACCCAAATTACAGGCCCCCGGTCCTACCGACTACTCTTCAACGATGGTAGGGAATGGAAGTGGCACATAGACCAGCTTCGTTCCCGCTACCTCGAATGAAAAAACACCACAGAATCAAAAATAAATATCGACCTAAACACAACCAAGGAGGAGGGGGGAATACAAATAAATAAAAAAGGGAGAGACGAACCTCCCGTAACAAGACAACAAACACTACAAAAAGACAATTTAACTAAACAAAAAGAGCACTCATGGTTAGATGAACTCCAAGAAAGAAATCCGGGAGCAGGAGAGCGAAGCGAGGCCTTCCTGGAAGGAGGCAGCCAGGCCAGCACGACCAACCTGGTCAAACCAGAAGGGAGCGGCGAAGCCATCTCAACCGACCTGAGAGACTCAGGTGGGAGTGGCAAGGCTGACTCATCCTTCCAGGAGGTTCCATGGAGAAGGACCAGAGCAACAGGGATCCTGTCCGAACCTCTCAAAGACCATGCCGCGACTGAGCTGCGCAGGTCAACCAGGACTAGAAAAAGCCCCACCTACCTGCGTGATTACGTAACACACGGACTGAACTAAGGGGGGAGGGGTGTTCTGTATGGAACTTGCTAGGTTCCAAGTTCCTCTTTCTGATTGGCCGAAAAGGCCACTCTCAGATTGGCTATTTAAGAACCAATCCGGGAAGCCCACCAAATGGCAGGAACAGTCAAAAGAGTGTCATTGGCCAGAAGCCGCAGGCAAGCCGATATAAAAAGGGCTGCCGCGGCTTGGACTCTTGTTCCGTATACTTTTACCTTGCGAGTTTAATAAATAGTTGTTGTTTGGAACCCAGTTTCACGCGCTTCTTTCCGGACGGAACACTTCTCTTCACCAGACTAGCCATGCCCAGTTCCTGCAACCATTCATTGTATGTTTTCGTCTCCAGTCTCCTAATCATCTTGATTGCTCTTCTCAGAATTCTTTCTTGAGTTTCAACATCTTTTTTTAAGTGGTGGTGACCAAAACTGGATGCAGTACCCTAGATGTGGTCTTACTAAGACTTTATAGAGTGGTATTAGTACCTCCCTTGATCTTGATTGTATCCCTCTGTTTAATGCAATTTAGGGTTGCATTAGCTTTTTTTGCTGCTGCTGCACACTGCTGGCTCATATTTAGCTGGTTGTCCACTGGTTGTCTCCAAGATCCCTCTCACAGTTACTGCTATTGAGCCTGGTTTCACCCAGTCTATATGTGTACTTTTGGTTTTCTTGCCTAAATGTAGGACTTTACTTTTCTCTACATTTAATTTTATTTTGTTAGATAAGGTCCAGTGTTCAAGTCTGTCAAGATCCATCTGGATCTTGAGCCTATCTTCTAGGGCAGGGGTGAAATATCTTATTTGTAGCTTGTGACATTTTTGTTGTTGTTAAAATGTTGGGTATGAAATCTCCTTTATTTGCATCTGAGATAAAAATTGTATATTTGTATAATTTTGCTTAGCTGTCTCTTTGCTTACATTTACCTGAATATTTTTTTCATAGAAATGTTTACTTTTTGCAAGTATAATTTCCTTTAGTTTCTACTCTTTTGTCTTTAGCCATTCATGGAAGGTTTTGCTTTACTGTGAATAATAAAGAATACACAAGCTATTTGAACAGCTACTTTTGAGAAACCGAAGCAGTGTACATTCTGTCAGCTTCTATCCCTTAGCCAAACTTGTTTGGCTAATGTTTCTGATTTGTAAGATATTTGAAAGACATGCAACATTTTACACATGCACACACACTCACACAGATATACTTCATCATAATTGACTACTTTTCTTTTGAGCCTTTCTTGGCTCAATGGCAAACCTATGCTACACTTAATGTGTGATTCATTGACAAAGGAAAATACTCCACTTCTTTATTTAAATTCAGCATCTGCTCTTTCAAAGCATCCTCATTACCATTAGCACTCCAAAAATGCTACATGGCAAGAATCTTACACAGAACATGAGCAATATTTTCCTCCCTTTATTTCAAAGAAATCCATTTACTCTATTCAAAAGTTAATACCCTGATTTTAAAGATTATTGAAGTCTGAGTCGCATTGATTTCCATGGGTCCCTTGATAATGATACAGAATTGCAATCCATATAAGTTTATATTGCATAATAATTAGATTTATAATATGCAAAACAAATCAATGGACTAATACAGACCAACGGCCACATGTACTACAATCAGTGTAACTACTGCTTTAAGCTCTGTCTTCATAATTGTTTAATTTTAGAGATATGGTTGCAATTATGAGTTTGATGAAGCTAAAACTAGGGAATTATTTGGGTTAAGAAGAGACACTTTCAAATTTGATAGTAGATTGAGTAGTTCTTGTTATAGGATATCTCATGGGTAGATATTTCTATTATTATTTCCAAGGAAATCACAATGTCAGTTGGTAGTCATGGGAATTATTCTATATTATACTACTTATGAAAGTTGCCAATCAGTAATTCTTTGTCAATTATTTCAGTTCACTAGGCTACCTGATATTACTGTAATGATACATTTTTTGTAATGAAGTTAAATGACAAACATTTTGGTAGCTATTAGTGCATCTCTTTTAGGTTATTACCTGATATGTTAGACCAAACTAGTGACCTATAGCTATGATTATTTTTTAAAGAAATCGGGGGGAAATCTTAATTCTGTATTTGAGATCAGCAATCAGCTTTTTGTCCAGAAATAGAAAGTAAACTTGTGTTCCACACATTGTTAAATTTAAGAATTTGCAAAACAAAAATAATGAAGAAATTTGCTTTCACAAAATGTGATCAAGATGATTTTGAAAAAATTTACTCAAATTCCATGCCTGCAAGATTAATGGCAGTACAACCATTTGTTGGGGAAGAGTAATGGAAAAAGTCATTCATTCATTCGTTCATTCATTATAGCCATTCATCTTGCTTCTATATGGCTCTAAGTGGCATACAATAAAAGAAATAAAAATATGAGATACATAATAGAAAATAAAATAAAATAAAAACACAAAGCAACTGGGCATGATCTAACCCAGTGTTCCTCAATTTTATCAACTTTAAGTTGTGTGGACTTCAACTGCCACAATTCCCCAGACAGCATGTGGGAGTTGAAGTCCACATATCTTAAAGTTGTTAAGGTTGAAAAACATTGATCTAACATCATCTATGCAAAAGAAGACATATTCTAACCCACCCACGGGACACATTGCCAAGTTTTCAAGCCTTTATGAAAGGCCATTAGGGGCAGGACAATCTAATGTTGTATACTACAATAGAATCAAAACAATTACAAATTGACATTCTTGAGAATTATGTGGAAATTATTACAAATTATTGCTTTTGTGTTCACTTGATTTTTCTGCCTGCCTTTTTTCCTCTAATTATTACCCATGTGTGTGATCAAACATATCCTTGGTAACTGAGCATAAAACTTTATTCACACCTGATGACATAGATTCTATTCCAAGAAAATATATGCCTAACTTTCTCAGGCCAATGCTTTCCAACTCCTTTATGTTAAAATTTTCAGAATTTCCCCATCCTGAGTTTAGTTCCAACACATCAGAAAGATATTACTCAAGAAGGTTATGCCTAGCCCTTGTCCTATGGAATACTCTTCCCTTTATAGTTTGGCAGGTCTTCACCTTATCAACTATCCATAAGGCTTTGAAGAAACAGCTTTTCTCCCATGTGTTGAGAGAAGACTAGATAATTGCACAGGAGAACTAATTTGGCAACAAATTTTTATTATTTTTAATGTTTTATGTTTTAACAGGTTGAATTTTGTGGTTTTAAAAATATTTTTACATCTTTTAATTTTTGATCAGGATTACCCAAAATTGGCTAAAAAGTAGGCGCCTACATAAATATTTTAAATGGATAAATAAATGTGCCATCTATCCTATGGTTGTCCCTTTTTTGCCACATTACTGACTTTCATGGATAGAATAAGGTTGGCATATGTCAGAGGAAGAAAGAAGCTTGAAATACATGCTAGGCCCAGTACTGGATGATCAGCCTGATGGTCTCAAAGTATTGGAAAGATTAACAATCATCTTCTTCTGCAAGATTCCAATTACTGAAAATAAAATTTATAAAAGAAACCTTAACACTGTGCATCAGATTAGCACCAAATGAGTGCATCCAAAGGCCTTTTTTGTTTGGCAGGGAAGGTTCCATTTCAGCATTTGTTTGATATGAAAATTATAAAGAAATTGCACAAATCCTGGATTTGTGGAGCAATTTAATATGAATGTTTGTGGGTTTGAACTTCTGTATTATATACAAAACTCTTTTAGATGACAGGTTTTTGAACATATTTTTGAGGAAGAAAATGTTGCTCTTCTTATTAAAATAGAAGGTAATAGGGAGTGTATATATATTTAAAAGTTCCTTTTTAACATCATGTGTTCCTCTGTTGTCAACTGGTATCAGTTATGCTCTTCTTAAGAGCCGATTTGCCTATATGCTTCTTGCAGTTTTGTGTTTCAGATTGTTTTTGACTCCTAGCAAGGGAAAGAGTCTCTGCAGAGATATTACGGGGGGAAATCCTATATTCTTTCTATCTTCGTGAATGGAATAGCATACAAGGAAGTAAATACAAAAAATTTTTTCATGTTTTTGAAAAATGGTGAAAGAGTAGTAGGACTACTCCTGAACTCAATTCTACAAAATGAGAAGAGTGTCAAAGCAAACTTGATTTTTTTTTCTATTCTAGTAGATTGTTAATAACTGACAGGATTGCAAAAAAAAAAAAAGGCAAAATTTCCAAACGATCATACAATAATTAAAAATTGAGAAGTTGAAGTTTTCTACTTATTTGCAACTTCAGACCAGGAAATTAAAAGCTTATTGCTTGGCATGCATTTAATAAAGGCACAGAAGCTTACCTAAAAAGAAAGGAAAAATATGTAATTAATAAAAAAAAATCCATAGACCTCCCACTGAATTAATTGAAGCAACAAAGTAGGAAAAGAGTGGCCATTTTCATTCAAACAATGAAAAACAATTGTAATCACACTATGTAAATAAGTCCAGGTTTGGAATTTTTGTATTAGACTTAAAAAGTTTATAATAGGAGGAGGTGGATGTTTGAGATTGTACCAATCAACCCAGATTCTAAAATCCTTCTAATAATCCTTTTCTGCTGTAGGTGCTTCTATAGTATCACTCAAGGAAAAAAATTTCTATTGTGTTACATGCTATCTGGAACCCAGCTTTTCTCTAAAAACTAAAGCACAGTTTCAGGAACACTATAGCAATCTACATCCATTATGAAAATGTTTCTATTTACCTTGGAGTTGAACACATCATGAATCATTGAGAATGTTATTTTATGGATTAGATTTTGATCCTATTTACATCCTAATCCTATTGCTTTTTATATTATTTCATATTGTACATAGCTTGGACTCACTATACACATCCAGCATATATAACTCTTGCTAATTAATCAATCAGTCAATGTTCTAGGATACAAATTGGAAAAAATGCGTGCAGATGTTATGGAATTATGGATATTTAACAGTGTTTAACATGTAGACTTAAACTATTTACTGTACCTATTCAAAAACCATTACTGTTCAGATGAAAGCATAAGTGCATGTACACTACATTCCCATATGTGGTAGAAGCAATGGTTGGAAAGTAGTTTTCAATGAGATTTATGACTTAGGAAGGGAGAAATAGTCCCATTTTGTAGACTGGATGTACATTCAGTTTCTTACTTCATTAGGATTATGATGCTATTTCGAGACAGTCAGAGTTATATGACACAACCTACATCTATTACAGTTTTGTGACCAGTGTAATTGAAAAGAAAGAAATTGAGAAAATGTCCCCAGGTTATTAATGCAGTCGAAAAGGATGTGAAAAATCAGGAGGTTGTAGCAATTTCATCTTATCTATTACATTGTGTACCACTGCACTTGATTGATGGTGATGTCCTTTTCATTAATCAGTTCTAAGTTAACTACATATTTGACTCAATCTTACCATAACCTTTGAATTGCAGAATAAAGAATATATTGGAGAGTTGCATAGTGAATCCTTCAACTGCTGGTGGCATTCATTGTATAGAATCTCACTTAGACTTCCTCTTCCCTCTCCCCCTCATTCCTTGTTCTTGATATTCAAAATATTGCAGAAGCTGTCCTTGAGTGAGTTATTAATAACATCACAATTATTAAGTGATAACTGTTTGCTTAACAATTGTTCAAAGTTACAACAGAGTTCAAAGATACTAGGTATGATCCATCCTTGAAGTTTACATCAATGCTACAACATCTACTACCAGTTGCACGATCATTATTTCAGAAGCTTAGCAACCAGCTCACATTTATGGCCATCTGCAGCATCTAAGTAATCTCAGTTGTGATATTTGTTGCTGGTTTCTAGCAGAAAAGAGCAAACACAGCCATTGGATATGTTTGATTTCTTAATAAACACGTGGTTCACTTAATAACTAGATGATTCACTTAACAATCACAGTTATTAGCTTTTTAAAAATGGTCATATCATATAGTGACCCACTTAAAGACTACAATGACTTACAAGCAAAATTATGTGCTCAATTGTGGTTGTAAATTGAGAACTACTTGTATTCCCTTTTTAATATAACTGTCATGCTTACCATAAATTTTCTCAATTTCATGTTGCATTGCAACATAAATAAAAATCTGTGACTATGCCCAGGGGTGGGATTCAATTTTTTTAACAACCGGTTCTGTGGGCATGGCTTCATTGGTGGGTGTGGCTTGGTGGCAATGTGACTGGCTGGGCATGGCCAACTCAACATCACTCACATTGAGGCACATATCTCCTTGCTTGGCCTCTTGTGACTGTGGGGATGCTGCAATAGTTGTAAGTGTGAAAAATGGTTATAAGTCAATTTTTTCAGTGCCATTGTAACTTTGAGTGTTGTCACTCCACACAACCAAAGTACCAGCAAAAGAAGGAAAGAAAACTCCAGAGAGGTTCCTGAGACAGGAAGTCTAGTCCTGTCAAGAATGTAATAAGGGTTAACAGAGAGGCAGTTTCTATAAGCAACACCAGAATGTTTCCTTCCTGCCTTCCTTACAGGATTAGGCCAGTAATTCTTCTTACAACCAGTTCTCCGAACTGCTAAGAATGTTAACAACCAGTTCTAGCAAATAGATAAGAACCTGTAGAATCCCACCCCTGACTATGCCCTTCTCTTCTGTTGAGATACCCTTGTGTGAGGTAGAATTTGCACCCAAATTTCAGAAACTCTATATTAGTTTCCTTTACCATCTAGCCAAATAGCTAATAATAATCTCCAAGTCATCTACTAATCTATGCTTTAGAGACTAATGGTTTAGGGAATCAAAATATATTGTGTGTCTTATAAAGACCACCAACCACTATTTTTTTTAAGAATCTCACAATTATTAACTCTTTAAATGTATTCTGCTTGATTCCAATATAGTAAAGATTGCTTAATCTGGAACAGTTTTAGTCCTTTTGAATGTATTTTACATTATCTGTTGTTTTGCAGAAAGTAGGCTTGGAAGTAGAAATTCATTTTTGCTATCTTTTTTAGAAACTTTTTATTAAACAGATGATATATTTAATTGTGCCAGAGTTTAGTCATTGAAGGAGTAAAAAGGCACAGGAAGTACCAGAAGAAAATTAATGTCTGCTGATTAAGGAGATGCCATCCAAACTGTTCCTGGCACATATGCTCTTCCAGATAGTGGGATCCTCCATCTTCAGAGCAGACATTATATCTCAGCTTCTTTTTTAAAAAAGAAATTAAGACACACATTAAAATGTTGCTGAATTGACTCAAATAACTTTTGTTGTTATTGTTGCTTAGTTTAATATATTTATCTTGTTATGCAACATTTTGATAATGCTAGTAGAGAAATAATACTAACCAATTTAATTGATATACT
Source organism: Laticauda colubrina (assembly GCA_015471245.1). Taxonomy (NCBI): domain Eukaryota; kingdom Metazoa; phylum Chordata; class Lepidosauria; order Squamata; family Elapidae; genus Laticauda; species Laticauda colubrina. The sequence continues at coordinate 4,340,123 of BLBF01000048.1, forward strand.
GCTGTACTGTAAATAGTAACATAGTTAGAATACATAAATATTAATGTTCTCTCCTAGTGTTGCATAAGTATCTTCTATTTTAATGGGCCTTCTCTAAAGCCCATGTCACACTGAACCAACGGATGCAAAGAGGATGTAAAACGGACAAAAAAACCTTGCCATCCGTTCGAAAACGCGATGTACTCACTGCCTCCATTTGGCTTCCTCTCTATCCGTCCAGGATCCGTTTATGGACGTTTCATCCGCTCAAAAAGTTTTGGGCTGCCTAAAACTTTTGCGTGGAAAATGTATCCAGTTCGTCCGTTCTGCATGCGCTATGCATCTGCTACACATCTGCTATGCATCCGTTACGCATCCGCTATATCCGCTAGGCATCCGCTAGGCATCCACGCAACTCCATCCACCTGGACGTGGGGAGGAAGCGAAATGGATGCAGAACGGATGCAGAACGGATGCAGAACGGAAACAAAGCGTTTAAAATGGAAAAAACATTCGCAGAGGAGACCTATCTCGCATATTAAGGATGTCTAGAGGATGCCTAGAGGATGCCTAGAGGATGCCTAGCAGAAAACCTTTACTGCCTATAAAAAGGGGGAGCAACTCGCCTGCATCTCACTTTAAGAACAGCAGCCCAGCGGTGCAGACCTCTCCAGCCTTCATCAGCCTCTTCCTCTTCCACAGCATCCAGTCATGTCCACTGTGGATCGTAACACAGTCCTTTCGGCAGCCACCATCGTTCTGCAACAGTGCGAAGCCATCTGCAGGCTCTGTGAACACTACTGCGAGAAGAAAAGGAGCCACCCAAAAAGAGTCTGGGTCCAAAGATGGTTCGCCAGAAGAGCAGAGGACGGACTGTACAACAAGCTGATGGTGGAGCTCAGGAGCGAAGACACTCGGGCATTCCAGAACTTCATGAGGATGCCTCCAGCCATGTTTGACGAAGTTGTGCAGCGCCTGACTCCCAGATTGACCAAGGCAAACACCAGCTTCCGGCCCAGCCTGGAACCTGGGCTCAAGATGGCACTCACTCTGCGCCACCTGGTCTCAAGGACCTCCTACAGGAGCATGCAGTACGGCTGGAGGGTGCCATCCAACACCATCAGCATTGTGGTCAGAGAAGTGGTGCAGGCCATCATCGAAGAATACAAGGAGGGGCTCCTCCAGTACCCCTCCACTGAAGAAGAATGGAAGAAAGTTGCAGAGCAGTGGTATCAGAAGTGGAACTTACCACACACTGTTGGAGCCATAGATGGCAAGCACGTGGCCTGCAAATCTCCAGCCAACTCGGGGTCCACTTATTTCAACTCGAAGGGCTTCTTCAGCATCATCCTCTTTGCCATGGTCGATGCTGACTACAAGTTCATGTACATCGATGCTTCAGGCAACGGCTCTTCTTCAGATGCCCAGGTATACAACGCCAGTCACCTCAAGGAGGAGCTGGAAGGCAACCTCATCGTGGGCTTCCCAGATCCAGAACCCCTGCCCAACGACACACAAGATGTGCCCTACTTCATTGTGGGGGATGACGCCTTCTCCCTCACAACCTACCTCATGAAGCCCTACACCTCCAGACTCCTCACCCGTGAAGAGAGGATCTTCAACTACAGGCTGTCCAGGGCAAGGCAGGTGGTGGAGAACGCCTTTGGCATCCTGGACAACAGGTTCTAGGTACTTCTCACCACCATGCAGCATTGCCCAGAGACCATGAGGAGGATCATGGAAGCTTGCTGCATCCTGCATAATCTCATGCGCACCCGCTACCCAGTCTTGCAGAACAGGCTCGTGGACCTCCAACAAAGCAGTGGGGACATGGAGCCTGGGGAATGGAGGCAAGGGTGAAACCTGATCGACACTGAGGATGTGCAAGGCCCCAACAGAGCCTCAAATGAAGCGAAGAAGCAGCACAACCTCCTGAAACACTGGTGCAACTCCCCAGCTGGAGCAGTGGAGTGGCAAAACAGGATGAGAGATGACTAATGGGTGCTTCCTTGAGCCTGTCTCATCACACTGATGAGATTGGGGCATGTATGTTGGGTGGGCCTACAATGAACAGGGCGTTTAATAAAGAGTTGTGTTTATGTTGACATGTGTGGATAATTATTACATTATTATTGATAATAAAGGGCCGTAGGTGTGGCACCTGTGAGGCTGGACCATACAGTCCCACTATGCTTGCACTGGAGGTTTATCTATCCCACTGCTATCTTAACCCATCCCACAAGCATGCAAAGGCTTAAACCATTTCTAAAAGTTTACACCAAGACTTTATTAAAAAAAAGAAATGAAGCAAGTGTGTGAATCATAAACAGACTTTATTAACAACAAGCTATAAGACAAAAATGAGTCTCTGGCACTCCTCTTGGTCGCTCCATCTCAGGGGTGAAGGGTCCAGGAGCTGTGGAGGTGGCCTGTGCTGGAGTGCTTGTCATCATCTCCTCCAGAAGCAGAAGCAGCAGAAGCGCCAGCCCCAGAAGAGCGAGGCCGTGCTGCAGAAGCCCCAGCAGAACCAGAGTGAGGGCCAGGGGGCGGGATGGTATCCCTGTCCCTCTTGCCAGGGCTGGCAGCAGATGGCTGAGGCTTGCTATGCTTCCGCATGGTTGTGGGGTTGCTGGCTGGCAGGGAGGCTGGCTGGAACCAAGGCTGGCAGGGAGGCTGGCACCAAGGCAGGCAGGAAGGCTGGCAGGGAGGCAGGCACCAAGGCTGGCAGGAAGGCTGGCACCAAGGCAGACACCAAAGCTGGCAGGCAGGCAGGCACCAAGGCTGGCAGGCAGACATGAACCAAGGCTTGCAGGCAGCAAGGCAGCAAGGCTGGCAGGGAGGCTGGCAGCAAGGCTGGCAAGGAGGCTGGCAGCAAGACTGGTAGCAAGGCTGGCAGCAAGGCTGGCAGGCAGACATGCAGGCAGGGTAGGCAAGGCAGTCGATGTGTCCGGCAGCAGGTCTTTCCTCTGAATGGCGACCTGCTTCCGAGCTGCTTCCAATTTTTCCACGGGGCTGATGCAATGCATCCTCCCCGCATGCGCAATTAATGCCAGGCATCCATTAGGCTTCCGCTGTGCATCCGCTGTGCATCCGATCTTTCCGTTCCGCGTCCGCTTTGCTGAGGCCCCCCGGAAGCCCTGCAGATGTGCCATCCACTCCCATCCGCTCCCATCCGCTGGGCTTCCGTTCCGCATCCGCTTTGCATCCGCCCTGCGTCCTCCCCGCGTCCGTGTTATCCGCTCCGGTTATGCAAATTGTTGCCCCTTTTGAAAGCGGATAACAACGGATTGAACATTTTGCTTGTCCGCTGTGTCCTTTTTGCATCCATTGGCCAGTGTGACATGGGCTTAAGTTAGGTTGTTTTATAAAATTCTTCACTTTTATTAAACTAAATTAATCTATAATTTGTTTTTGTTTTTTAAACAGACTTTTTTTCCTCTTTTTCCTCCTTACAGTATATCCAATAACTGAATCTTATAAACTATCACAATAAGAGACAACATAAATCAACAATCAGTTGGTATATATACCTTAAGTAAAGTGCCTGTCACAATGGCCGACGGATGCAAAACGTATGTAAAAAGGACACAGCGGATGAGAAAATATTCCATCCGTTGTTATCCGCTCTCAAAAGTGCCCCAAATTTGCATAACCAGAACAGACAACAACGGAAAGGAACGGATGTGGGGAGGATGTAGTGGGGATGTAAAGTGGATACTCCACGGAAGCCTAGCGGATGGAAGCAGATGGAAGCGGATGGCACATCCACAGGGCTTCCAGGGGAGTACAGCAAAGTGGATGCGCAGCAGAAGGAACGGATGCAGAGCGGATGCAGAGCAGATACAGCGGATGCAGAGCGGAAGCCTTGCGGATGCCTAGCGGATGCAAAGCATTCACTGCGCATACGGGGAGGATGCATTGCGTCAGCCCTGCGGATATAAAGGGAAGCAGCTCGCAAGCAGAGGAAAGACCTGCTGCTAGACACATCTCCAGCCAGCCAACAACCATGGGGAAAAAGAGGAACCTCTGCCATCTGCTGCCAGTCCTGGCAAGAAGAACAGGGCCACCATCCCACCCCCTGGCCCTGACTCCGCTTCTGCTGGGGCTTCTGCTGCTCGGGCTGACTCTTCTGGTGCTGGAGCTTCTGCTGGCGCTGCTCCTGGTGAAGGGGCTTCTGCTGGGGCTTACTCTGCTGGTGCTGCTCCTGGTGCTGGTGCTTCTGCTGGTGCTTACTCTGCTGGCGCTGCTCCTGGTGCTGGTGCTTCTACTGGTGCTGTTGGTGCTGCTGGTCCTGCTGGTCCTGCTGGTCCTGCTGGTCCTGCTGGTGCTTACTCTGCTGCTGCTGATCCTGGTCCTGATGGTCCTTCTGGTGCTGTTGGTGCTGCTGGTCCTGCTGGTCCTGCTTTTGCTGCTACTGCTGTTGTTGCTGCTGCTGCTGCTGGTGGTGTGGTGGAGCAGCCCCTACATTCTTGAAGCCCCTCTGATGAGGGCCCAGATGGCCCTGCCAGAGGGAGGAAGAGGCATACGTGTGAACAGGAGAATAAGCAATACTCCATCGAAGAGGAACATGAGGATGAGGTGCTAGAATGGCTGAGGGAGAACGAGTATCTATGGTGGAAGGGACACAGGCTCTATCGAGACACCAAAAGGAAGCAGGCTGCTTGGAGAGAGAAGGCGGAGAGCCTGGGCTACACTTCAGAGGTGCTCCTCGGCTGGTAGAAGCACATGCACACCTGGTACAGGAAGCTGCACCACAAGAAATCTGGCCAGGCCACGGGCAAGCTGACGGACCGAGTGACCTACGTGATGGCCAAGTGCAGCTTCTTGGAGGGTGAGATCTGCCACCGGGAGCAGCCCCTCTGACAACCCTCTCTCTCAGGCAGCCCGCAGAGAGCCAGTCCTCTTCTGGCCAAGAGTCAGCTCCTGTGTCCAGGCAGGTATCTGTAGAGCGTGCCATGATGGAGACCCCCCCCCAACAGCTGCACTCCCTGTGGCGGAGCGCATGGAGGACCCCCTGATGCAGTGGGAGCAAGGAGAGGGCACTTCCAACAGAGACCAACCCACATCCACCCCCAGGTCCACATTCCACAGAAAGCAGGCAGAGAGCCAGACCGGAGGGGCAGAGCCACACTGTCCTGCTGGAGATCAGGGACACCATCAGAAGCAGCGTAGATCTCCTCTCTCAGCTGGTACACACCAACATACCATCCTCCAACTGCAAGCCCTTCCTCACCTACGTCAAACAGACCCTCCTGGACATGTCCGAATCACAGTACCAGGTGATAAAGGACAGAATCACCGGTCTTCTTCACAACCCTCCAGACCCAGCTAAACCTGCTCCCATCCACTCCAGGTCTGCTCCTCCACCCCAGGTGATGTCACTGCCCTTCCAAAGCTTTCCACAGGCCCTCTCCTACCAAGGCTATGGCTACCAGGAGCTCCAGCAGCACAGGCAGCCCTTCCCAGTCCAGGCACAGGTTCATCGTACGACACCGGTGCCACCGATGCCACCGATGCCACCGATGCCACCAACGCCACAGATGCCACAGATGCCACAGATGCCACCCACGCTACAGATGCCACCCACGCTACAGATGCCACCCACACCTCACCTCGCTCAGCTGCAGACCAGACATCCCCACTACACTCCTCCTTCCTCCACCCCACAGCCAAGCCCGGCCTCAAAACATCTGTCATCGGTATTGGGACTGACACCCCATGTCATGGAGGGAGGGGCTCTCATCATCACAGGACTGAGCCAGCTCTCTGAGAGCTTCCTCCACACACCATCCCCTGTTGTCCTCTTGGGGCCAGGCACCCCAATGGCGCCTCAGACCAGCAGTCCAGCAGCAGCCACCTAAACAGCACCTGGACCCTTCACCCCTGAGACTATGGGCATGCCACAGAGTGACTGAGAAGAGTGCCAGAGACTGGTTTGCTACCTGATGACTTCATCTTTGGTTGGGACACTTGGGTCATTTTCTTTTACAGTTTGTTATTAATAAAGATTTTCTTTGCTCCACACACTTGCTTCAGTTCTTTTAGTCAATAAAGTCTTGGTGGAAACTTTTAGAAATGGTTTAAGCCTTTGCATGCTTCTGGGATGGGTTATGTTAAGCCTGGGTTCCCCAACCAGGGTTAGGTAGACAAGCTAAACAGAATGTGCAGCGTTAGTCAGATAGGCACACAGATAAATGAGTGAGCTAAGCTTGTATGTTTATTAACATACAGTAAAAATAACAGATACGCTTGTGCTATCAAGAATATATTTTATTCCAGTATAAGTTTATAGCATAGTCAAAAACAGTCCAATATTCAGTTACCATATAGTCAGTCCATTCAGGGATATTCAGTTAGCAAAGTCCATGTAGAATATCCTATTGTCAGTTCACATAAATCAGTCCGTTGTTGTCTCTCCCGTTCGAGCAATGCAGTCTTGCTTCCAAGCAGTAATCAGGGATCATCAAAGCCAGAGAGAGAGAGCAAGCTGTAGCCTTGCTACTTTTATATGGTTTTCATAACCACACCCACAATTGCTAATTTACATTTAAAGCTGCATACACTAACTATGATTCATAGTTAGTATTTCACCTAAAACAGTTAGGGTGAACAATGTTATCCCTAACAGGTTAAGATAGCAGTGGGATGGGCAGGGATACCTTTGGGATGGGTAATAGCTGTGGGATGGGCAGGGATACCTTTGGAATGGGAAATAGCTGTCGGATGGGCAGGGATACCTTTGGGATGGGTAATAGCTTTTGGATGGGCAGGGATACCTTTGGAATGGGAAATAGCTGTTGTATGGGCAGGGATACCTGTGGGATGTGTAATAGTTGTGGGATGTGCAGGGATACCTTTAGGATGGGTAATAGCTGTGGGATGGGCAGGGATACCTGTGGGATGGGTAATAGCTGTGGGATAGATAAACCTCCAGTGCAAGCATAGTGGGACTGTATGGTCCACCGTGCCATGTGCCACACCTTTGGTCCTTTATTATCAATAACAATTTAATCATTGATCCACACATTTCAACATAAACACAACTCTTTATTTAATGCCCTGTTCATTGTAGGGCCACTCAACATACATGGCACAGTCTGATCAGTGTGATGAGACAGGCTCAAGGAAGCATCCATAAAGCATCTATCATCCTGTCTTGCCACTCCACTGCTCCAGCTGGGGAGTTGCACCAGTGTTTTGGGAGGTTGCGCTGCTTCTTCCCTTCACATGAAGCTCTGTTGGGGCCTTGCACATCCACAGTATCTATCAGGTTTTGCCCTTGCCTACATTCCCCAGGCTCCATGTCCCCATTGCCTTGTTGACGGTCCATGAGCCTGTTCTGCAACACTGGGTAGTGGGTGTGCATGAGATTGTGCAGGATGCAGCAAGCTTCCACGATCCTCCTCACAGTCTGTGGGCGATGCTGCATGGTGGTGAGAAGTACCTGGAACCTGTTGGCAAGGATGCCAAAGGCGTTCTCCACCACCTGCCTTGCCCTGGACAACCTGCAGTTGAAGATCCTCTCTTCACGGGTGAGGCATCTGGAAGTGTAGGGCTTCATGAGGTAGGTTCTAAGGGAGAAGGGCACATCTTGTGTGTCATTGGGCAGGGGGTCTGGATCTGGGAAGCCCATGATGAGGTTGAGTTCCAGCCCCTCCTTGAGATGACTGGTGTTGTTTACCTGGGCATCTGAAGATGAGCCGTTGCCTGAAGCATCGATGTACATGAACTTGTAGTCAGCATTCACCATGGCGAAGAGGATGATGCTGAAGAAGCCCTTGTAGTTGAAATAAGTGGACCCAGACTTGGCTGGAGCTTTGCAGGCCACGTGCTTGCCATCTATGACTCTAACGGTGTGGGGGAAGTTTCACTTCTGATACCACTGCTCTGCAACTTTCTTCCATCCTTCTTCAGTGGAGGGGCACTGGAGGAGCTCCTCCAGGTATTCTTCGCTGATGGCCTGCACCACTTCTCTGACCACAATGCTGATGGTGTTGTGTGGCACCCTCCAGCAATACTGCATGCTCCTGAACATGGTCCCTGAGGCCAAGTGGCGCAGAGTCAGTGCCACCTTGAACCCAGGGTCCAGGCTGGGCCGGAAGTTGGTGCTCTTTTCGGTCAACTTGGGTCTCAGCCGCTCCACAACTTCGTCAAACATGGCTGGCAGCATCCTCATGAAGTTCTGGAATGCACGAGGGTCTTCGTTCCTCAGCTCTACCATCAGCTTGTTATACAGTCCATAGTCTGCTCTTCTGGTGATCCATCTTCAGACCCAGAAACTTGGCTGCCTCCTTTTCTTCCCGTAGAACAGGTGAAAGAGCCTGTAGATGGCTTTGCACTGTTGTAGAACGATGGTGGCTACCAAAAGGAGTGTGTGACGATCCATGGTGGTGGTGACTGGATGCTGTGGAAGAGCAAGAGCCAGATGAAGGCTGAAGAGGTCTGCACAGCAGGGCTGCTGGACTGAAAGTGAGATCCAGGTGAGTTGCTCCCCCTTTTTATAGGAAATAAAGGTTTTCCGCTAGGTGTCCTTTTGCATCCTCTAGACATCCTGCAAACATCCTAAATATCCGAGATACGTCCCCTCTGTGAACGTTTTTTCCATTTTAATGCTTTGTATGCGAGCTGCATCCGCTTTCATCCTTTCTCCGTCCATGCTACTAACGCTGCATGTCCGTTCCGCGTCCATTTCTCTTCCATCCTGTGTCTGTTTTCCACTGGAGCGGATGCGAGTTGTGCGGATGCATAGCGGATGCATAGCGGATATAGCGGTCGCGTAACAGATGACGATGGATGTAAAACGGATGTTCCCCATATGTGTAGTGGATGTCTAACGGACGCGTTGGATACATTTTCCGTTCGAAAAATTTTGTGCAGCTCAAAAATTTTTGAGCAGATGAAATGTCAGTAGACGGATGCTGGATGGATAGAGAGGATGAAAAACGGATGCAGTGAGTACAGAATGGATGCATCGTGTTAACCAATGGATGGCAAGTGTTTCTCTCCATTTTACATCGTCTTTGCATCCGTTGGTGCTGTGTGACAGAGGCTTAAGAATGTTCACCCTTTGAATTCACATTTTTACAGATCATGCAATTCACACTCTTATCAGTGAAGATGTTACATTGGGTAATGAAATATCTACAAGAAAACAATCAAGATCAGACAGTACCGAGGACCCTACCATTCACATTTTGCCTAAATGTCCATCCTGGTAGTCCTTGACTTACAACTACAATTAAGCCCAAAATTTCCATTGTTAAGTCTTAAGTTTTACCCCATTTTATGACCTTTCTTGTCACACTTGTTAAGTGAAGGCCCTGTCACACTGCCCAATGGACGAAAAATGGACACAATGGACGAGCAAAATGTTCAATCCGTTGTTATCCGGTCTCAGAAGGGGCAAAAATTTGCATAACCGGAGCGGATAACACGGACGGGGGAAGGACACAGGGTGGATGGAAAGCAGATGCGGAACAGAAGCCCAGCGGATGGAAGTGGATGAGACCGGATGGCACATCTGCTAGGCTTCCGAGGGGGCTCAGCAAAGTGGACGCGGAATGGAAAGAGCGGATGCAGAGCGGACGCCAAGCGGATGAAGTGGATGCACAGCAGATGCTCAGTGGATGAAGCGGATGCAGAGCGGAAGCCTAGCGGATGCAGAGCGGAAGCCTAACAGATGTCGAGCGTTAATTGCGCATGCGGGGGGGATGCATTGCGTAATAAGCCACGCAGATATAAAGGGAAGCAGCTCGCACGTGGCCAGCATTCGAAGGAAAGACCTGCTGCCGGATACATCGAGTCCTTGCCTGCTCTGCCTTGCTGCGAGCCTGCCTCCAAGCCTCCTGGCCAACCTCCCTGCCAGCCAGTCTGCCTGCCAGCCTTGGTGCCTGCCTGCCTTCCTGCCAGCCTTCCTGCCAGGCTTTCTACCAGCCTTGGTGCCTGCCAGCCTCCCTGCCAACCAGCAACCCCACAACCATGGGGAAGAAGCGAAAGCCTCAGCAACCTGCCGCCATCCCTGCCAAGAAGGACAGGGCCACCCTCCCGCCCCCTGTCCCTGACTCTGCTTCTGCTGGGGCTTCTGCTGCTCGGGCTCGCTCTTCTGGTGCTGGAGCTTCTGCTGAAGCTTCTCCTGGCGCTGGTGTTTCTGCTGCTGCGTACTCTGCTGAAGCTGCTCCTGGTCCTGCTGGTCCTGCTGGTCCTGCTGGTCCTGCTTGTGCTCCTGGACTTGCTCGTCCTGCTCGTGCTCCTGGTCTTGCTCGTACTGCTCATCCTGCTCGTGCTCCTGGTCCTGCTCATCCTCCTGGTCCTGCTGGTGCTGGTGCTGCTGCTGCTGCTGCTGCTGATCCAGCTGGTGCTGCTGCTGCTGCTGCTGATGATGATGATCCTGGTGCTGCTGCTGCTGCTGATGATGATGATGATTATGATTATGATCCTGCTGGTGATGATGATGATGATGATGATGATGATGATGATGATGATAATCCTGCTGGTGCTGCTGCTTCTGGTGGTGTGGAGGAGCAGCCCCTACCACCTGGGAGCCCCTCTGATGAGGGCCCATCTGGTCCTGCCAAAGGGAGCAAGAGGCGTATGCGGGGACGGGAGAGGAGGCAATACTTCATTGAGGAGGAACACGAGGATGAGGTGCTGGAGTGGCTAGAGAGAATTACTATCTGTGGTGGAAGGGACACCGGCTGTACAGGGACACCAAAAGGAAGCAGGCTGCTTGGAGAGAGAGGGCGGAGAGTATGGGTTACACTTCAGAGGTGCTCCTCAGCTGGTGGAAACATATGCACACCTGGTACGGGAAGCTGCACCTGAAGAAATCTGGCCAGGCCATGGTTAAGCTGATGGACAGAGAGACCTATGTCATGGTCAGGTGCAGCTTCCTGGAGGGTGAGATCCGCCACCGAGGAGCACCAGGAGCTCCTCTCACAACCCTCTCTCTCCGGCAGCCTGATGAGACCCAGTCCTCTTCCAGCCGAGAGTCAGTCCATGTCTCCAGGCAGGTTTCTGTGGAGCGTGCCATGGCGGAGAACCCGCGGACAGGTGTTCTAACCATGGTGGAGTGCGTGGAGGAGTCCACCACATCGAGTCCACCACAGTCGTAGCCGCATCCACCCCCCCCAGCTCCGCCTCCACAGAAAGGCAGAGAGCCAGACAGCAGGAGGGACAGAGCCACACTGTCCTCCTGGAGATCAGGGACACCGTCCGCACCAGCATAGATCTCTTCTCTCAGCTGGTCAACACTGACTCCTCATCCTCCAACCGCAAGCCCTTCCTCACCTATGTCAACCAGACCCTCAGGAACATGGAGGAAGCCCAGTACCAGGTGGTGAAGGACCGGATCACCGAGCTGCTTCACAACCCTCCAGATCCAGAGGAACCTGCTCCCACCCAGTCCAGGTCTGCTCCTCCACCCCAGGTGATGTCCCTCCCATTCCAAGGCTTTCCACAGCCCCTCACCGACCAGGGCTACGGCTACCAGGAGGTCCAGCAGCACAGGCAGCAGCCCTTCCCAGTCCAGGCACAGAGTCATCGGGCGACACCATTGCCACCGGTTCCACTGATGCCACCGATGCCACCCATGCCAATGATGCCACCGACGACAGTGATGCCACCCACGCCAGTCCTCACCCAGCTGCAGACCAGACAGCCCCACTACACTACTCCTTCCTCCACCCCACAGCCAAGCCCGGCCTCAGGACATCTCTCATCAGTACTGGGGCTGACACCCCATGGCATGGAGGAAGGACCTCTCAGCATCACGGGTCTGAGCCAGCTATCTGAGAGCTTCCTCAACACACTGTCACCTGTTGTCCTCTCAGGGCCAGGCACCCCAGTGGGGCTTCAGACCAGCACTGCAGCAACAACCACCTCCACAGCACCTGGACCCTTCACCCCTGAGACTGGGCACACCTCCGAGTGACTGTTAAGACTGCCAGGGACTGGGTGTGGACTTTATTTGGACACTTGACTTGGGTCTTTTTCCTTTTACAGCTTGTTGTTCAATAAAGTTTATCTTTGATTCACACACTTGCTTCATTTCTTTTTTTTAATAAATTCTTGGTGGAAACTTTTAGAATTGGTTTAAGCCTTTGCATGCTTGTGGGATGGGTTAAGATAGCAGTGGGACGGGCAGGGATACCTTTGGGATGGGTAATAGCTGTGGGATAGATAAACCTCCAGTGAAACCATCGTGGAACTGTATGGTCCACCCTCCCAGGTGCCACACCTATGGCCCTTTTTTATCAATAACAATGTAATCAATCATCCACACATGTCAACACAAACACAACTCTTTATTAAATGCCCTGTTCATTGTAGGCCCACCCAACATACATGGCCCAATCTCATCCGTGTGATGAGACAGGCTGAAGGAAGCACCCATTAATCATCTATCATACTGTCTTGCCATTCCACTGCTCCAGCTGGGGAGTTGCACCAGTGTTTCAGGAGGTTGCACTGCTTCTTCCCTTCATGCGAGGCTCTGTTGGGGCCTTGCACATCCTCAGTGTCTATCAGATTTTGCCCTTGCCTACATTCCCCAGGCTCCATGTCCCCATTGCCTTGCTGGAAGTCCACGAGCCTGTTCTGCAAGACTGGGTAGCGGGTGCGCATGAGATTGTGCAGGATGCAGCAAGTTTCCACGATCCTCCTCACAGTCTGTGGGCGATGCTGCATGGTGGTGAGAAGTACCTGGAACCTGTTGGCAAGGATGCCAAAGGCGTTCTCCACCACCCGCCTTGCCCTGGACAGCCTGTAGTTGAAGATCCTCTCTTCATGGGTGAGGAGTCTGGAGGTGTAGGGCTTCATGAGGTACGTTGTGAGGGAGAAGGCGTCATCCCCCACGATGAAGTAGGGCACATCTTGCGTGTCGTTGGGCAGGGGTTCTGGATCTGGGAAGCCCATGATGAAGTTGCCTTCCAGCCCCTCCTTGAGGTAACTGTCGTTGTATACCTGGGCATCTGAAGATGACCCGTTGCCTGAAGCATCATTGTACATGAACTTGTAGTCAGCATCGAAAATGGCGAAGAGGATGATGCTGAAGAAGCCCTTGTAGTTGTGATAAGTGGACCCCGACTTGGGTGGTGCTTTGCAGGCCATGTGCTTGCCATCTATGGCTCCAATGGTGTGGGGGAAGTTCCACCTCTGATACCACTGCTCCGCAACTTTCTTCCATCCTTCTTCAGTGGAGGGGCAGTGGAGGAGCTCCTCCAGATATTCTTCGATGATGTCCTGTACCACTTCTCTGAGCACAATGCTGATGGTGTTGTGTGGCACCCTCCAGCCGTATTGCATGCTCCTGTAGGTGGTCCCTGAGCCCAGGTGGCGCAGAGTGAGTGCCATCTTGAGCCCAGGTTTCAGGCTGGGCCGGAAGTTGGTGCTCTGCTTGGTCAACCTGGGTGTCAGGCACTGCACAACTTCGTCAAACATGGCTGAAGGCATCCTCATGAAGTTCTGGAACACCCGAGTGTCTTCGTTCCTGAGCTCCACCATCAGCTCTTGTCCGTACTCTGCTCTTGTCCTGATCCATCTTCGGACCCAGATGCTTCTTGGCTGCCTCTTTTTCTTCCTGTAGTAGAGTTCACAGAGCCTGTAGATGTTTTGCACTGTTGCAGAAGGATGGTGGCTGTCAAAAGGACTGTGTTATGATCCACAGTGGACATGACTGGATGCTGTGGAAGAGGAAGAGTCAGATGAAGGCTGCAGAGGTCTGCACAGCTGGGCTGCTGTTCTGAAAGTGAGATGCAGGTGAGTTGCTCCCCCTTTTTATAGGCAGTATAGGTGTCCCTTTGCATCCTCTAGGCATCCTCTAGGAATCCTTAATATCTGAGATAGGTCCCCTCTGCGAATGTTTTTTCCATTTTAAACGCTTTGTTTCCGTGCTGCATCCGTTCTGCATCCGTTCTGCATCCATTCTACGTCCGTTCCGCTTTCTCCCTGCATCCGAGCGGATGCGAATTGCATAGATGCGGAACGGATGCCTAGTGGATATAGCGGATGTGTAACGGATGCAGAACGGATGCGTAGTGGACGCATAGCGGATGCAGAACGGACGAATTGGATACATTTTCCGCACAAAAGTTTTGAGCAGCTCAAAACTTTCTGAGCGGATGAAATGTCAATAAACGGATGCTGGATGGATAGAGAGGAAGCAAAATGGAGGCAGTGAGTACAGAATGGATACATCGCGTTAACCAACAGATGGCAAGCTTTTTTGTCCGTTTTACATCCTCTTTGCATCCATTGGTGCAGTGTGACAGGGGCTTGAATTGTTCCAGATATTAAGTTATAACACAATTATTAAGTAAATCTGACTTCCTCATTGATTTTGATTGTCAGAATGTCACAAACGGTTTCTCATAACCCTGGGACATTGCAATTTTAATAAAGTTGAACCAGTAGTTAAGTATCTGAATTTTTATCATATGACCATGGGATGCTGCAACGATCATAAGTGTGACAAGCAATCATAAGTCATTTTTTTCAGTGCCATCAAACCATCACTAAGCAAATAGTTGTAAGTCCAGGATTACCTGCATATTTATAATTTTCATATGATCAGTGCATATATATTTTGGAAACCTTCCTAAAAATTAACAACCTATTAATCTCTTAATTTTAGGCTGCACTATGCTCCCACAGAGGCATGTACAGCACTTTTGGTCTTTAGGTAGAGCTTGAGTGCTTCTATCCATTCAAACACAGTTCAGATTTAAATCCTCCTCCCAAAAGGAGAAGAGAAGAGCAACCAGGATGATCAGGGGACGAGAGACTAAAACATATGAAGAACAGTTACAGGAACTGGACATGGCTAGTCTCGTGAAGAGACATGATAGCAGTCTTCCAATATTTGAGAGGCTGCCACAGAAAGGAAGGGGTCAAGCTATTTTCTAAAGCACCTATAGGCCAGACAAAGGAATAATGGATGGAAACTGAACAAGGAGAGATTTAACCTGGAAATAAGGAGAAACCTTCTGACAGTGAGAACAATCAACCAATAGAACAGAAGTTGCCCTCAGAAGTTGTGGGAGCATCATCACTTGAGACCTCCAAGAAGAGATTGGATTGCCATTTGTCAAAAATGGTGTAGGGTCTCCTGCTTGGGTGGTTGGACTAGATGACCTACAAGGTTCCTTCCAACTCTGATTATCTGTATCTGTTATCTGAAGTTGTCATAAAAAAGAGGGAGTCAACCTCTTTTCCAAAATACCTGAATGGAAACTAATCAAGGAAATATTCAACCTAGAAATAAGGAGAAATTTCCTTACAGAACAATTAATCCGTGGAATGGCTTCCTCCAGAAGGTTTGTATGCACCATCACTGGAAATTTAAAGAACAGACTGGACAATCACTTGTCTGAAATCATATAGAGCATAGGGTTTTCTGTTTGAGCAGGGGATTGGACTAGAACTCAAGGTCCCGACCAACTCTAGTATTCTGTATTCCTCATTCTTGAAATTCTAGCTCAAGATATCTGAAAAGCATCAAATCAGCAGCTTGTTGAGTTTATAATAGATGCACCTCTATACCTATTATGTTCTATAACTGTCATGCTCAGTGACTAGTAGACTTTCTAGACTTCTTTTTAACAATAACACAAATATGCCACAATAATATATTTATTCTGTGCTTCTATGACATTGCCTCTCTTTCCCTAGACCACGTGAAACAGGCTTAAATTGTTCTTAACTCAGCCACTGTTCAAGTAGACCTTTTCCCCTTAAGATGACTGCATCTAAAAGCAGGCACAAGATGTCTCAGTTCTGTTATGCTTCATCACTCACTATGGCAAAGGCAGAGTCAAGCCATTCATATTGAATAAGATTAGAAAGGAATTATCCAGCTGTTACAGGTTGGTCTCTTTCTCCCTAGTTTTTGATCACCTTCATCAACTGCCATTTTTTTTGGATACTTTAGAAATGTGCCAATTTCTTGATTTATCTGATTTCCTACTTCCTGAACCCAGCACTAAGGGATATAGATGTTAGCATTTCTAGCTTATATAAAGAAAGAATGGGAAGGAAGGGTATCTATTGCATAGGACAGGGATGTCAAACTTGTGATGACAAATTGTTATTATGTGACATATCACAATTTTTCCCCCTTCACTAAACTGAGGGTGGGTGTGGCCAACACATGACACACCTGCCCTGCGGGCCGCAAGAAGGAAAATTGAAATGATAGATAGAACCCGATAGAAGAGTTTGATTTCCAAAACTTCTCACAGCTAATGACAGCAAAACCAAAAGTCCACAAATTGCTTAGTCTGTCATAAACTGGACAGCACAATTGTTGGTAGTCCATAGTAAATAGAAGTTTCATCAACATGACAGAAAACATCTGATCCTCTCTTATTTTTATTTATTTGTTAAATTTATTTGCCACCCATCTCACTGTGGGGCTACTCTCGGCAGCTTATAACAATAAAACAGAAAAAAACAAATAATAAATGTAAATATAAAATAGCAAAATAATAAAACAAAAGCTTTATGCTTACCTTTATCACTGAGTGGAACATCAAAAGTGCAAAAGGAGTTGGATTTCCCAACATAATTTGCATTATTTCCCTTTCCCTCATAGTCACCCATGAGTGAATAAAACAGAGGCAATAGATGGTGGATAGGGATCAACAGAGGGGATCCCAAAATCATTGCTGGAACAGGCAAGTGTAGAAAATGAACTATCTGGTTTTGTTTTCATTTATTTTTATTTGAAACTGCAGAGGATCCTTTTCTTTCTTTCTTTCTTTCTTTCTTTCTTTCTTTCTTTCTTTCTTTCTTTCTCTCTTTCTTTCTTTCTTTCTTGAATAAATATAAACCTGCCCTTTTTTAATAGATATTTTATAGATATCTTTATTTTCCTGTTCCTTAAAAAAGATTTAATTTAGATTGACATAACAATTTTCACTGGGTTTTTTTTAAAATTTCTGTTCTAGAATTATGTAAATATAGTTTGAAAGAAAATCTGGACTGTGCAGTTTGTGCAAAAATTGTGTACACAAACAGAAATAGAAAAACATGACTTGTAGAAAAAAATGTAAAATAAAACCAGAACTTGCTATCTTGATTTCAGTGTCTGTTGTATGTTGATGATCTATACTTGCAGTTAAGAGTCACCTCAGAGTCTACCTTTATTTACACCACAATACATTTTGGTATAGCACCTTTCTTCATATTAACAGTAGAGGGAAGTACAGCATAGAAGATATTGTTGATTTCCTAGTAGCAGGCTATAAAAAGAATAAAAAAGAGTTTTAGACAATTATGACTTGTAATAAAGCCAAGTTGCTAATATGCTAACATTTTTGGGTCATATTGTTATTACAGCTTCTATTATAATCAAAGTCACTCTTGTTACTCTGCATCTTGCAGAATTGTAAACATACAGCAAAAACATAGCAGGACTGCTTAAGCTTGACAAAAACACATTCTCGCTCGCCTTCCTCCTAGTCACAATGTAATAAAATAAATAGAAAATGCTTAATAAATAAAGCATTCCTTTTAAAAACATATATGTACTACTAGCTGTCAAATCTATATATCTACAGTGCATTTACATTTCTTTTACCCTGGAATAGCTTTTTGACAATTGAAGCTTTCTAACTTAGTTGATATAAGATTGGCAAAAATTTGTCTATCCACTTCATAGCCAGGCAGCAACATTCAACAGATAGTCCTTATGAAAACAGGAAATTGAATCTGGATTTTTTTCAAGTTCTAATACTTTAACTACTACACTTGTTATTGTAATCTTTCACATGCCAGAAACCTGAGGATTTCAACATTACAACTGTTTCAACCACAAGGTTGCAACTGCCATCTTGACTTTTTTTGACCTTATCATGGATATCCTTGTTTCTCAATTTCTGCAAAAAGCTACCTACAATGTTTATCTTCTGGAAAGCTTCAGGAATAACACCTAAACTTTTCACACCCAAGCTTCTTTTGTCCACATAGGCAGCTCTGAGAAACCCAAAAGATGTCTATCTCTGCTTTATCTATTTCTTGATTTAAGAAGTTTCTTTCTAATTTGCAGTATATTAAATGAATACAAACCAATAAAGGAGGGGAGAAAAAATTAGCTTTGTAAATTGATTTCGGGAATGATATCTAGTTATTGGTATCAGAAAATATTGATGTTATAGCCTGCAGTACTTTATAGCCTGCAGTACTATATAAACATGTACTTTGCCAATAGTCCCCAACCTTTGTGCTTTGGCAGCCCAGTGGGGATAGAGAGGGGAATCAGGTCACATGAATTATCAGCTGGCCAGCGTGCATATGTGCAGCTTGACTTGTATGAGCAGCAGGCTGACACACAAGCATATGCATGCTCAACTTGCGTAAATCACAAGGCTATGCCTGGATTTGGTCAAAGTCATTTTATAAAAGCTATCCTCACAAGAAGCATGCTGAATTAGGCCTGGGCATGGAGGATGGAGAAATACTGAATCCAATAATCTTAGGTTTCTCAACTTTGTCACAGAATTTGCATCTTCAATATTTCAGTTACCCTCCTAGCCAGTAGTTTAAGTCATGGTTCATTGCTTACGCCAGAGTGTTTGTGGGATGGAGGTAATCATGAAAAACAAGGTGCTTTCATATGCTCGAACCTCCTCCTCTTATAATGTATGTTACACAGATAAAGTAGTGGGACAACTGCCATCTTATCTTTTTTAAGCCCAACCCCAGCTGCAGGGGTCTTATGAAAACCCGTGGATGCCCATGACCCATTTTTGCTAATGGTGTTTGGTTGCTGATCATGTGTTCTGTTGTGTTTTTGTTACCTTGCATTTGAGTCCAATTTCATAAAGTGCTTCATTTGTATAATGAATTATACTACATTATTAAACCATGCCACAACACAACATGCCACACCAAACCAAACCACACCAAACCACACCAAACCACACTAAACCACACCAAACCAAACCAAACCAAACCAAACCACACCACACCACACCACACCACACCACACCACACCACACCACACCATACCATACCATACCATACCATACCATACCATACCATACCATACTATACTATACTATATTAAGGTCACTTCAGTTCAGACATTCAACATAAATTCAGTGAACAATAACAGAGACAGTTTGTGAGGTGACACTACCATCCATTAAATCAACAAAGAATCTGTATAGAGCTGCATTTTGTCTAGCTTCCTTTGTTTCCATTGTCTCAAAAAGTTGTTAAAGGAAGTGGTTGTATATTCATGAGATTTCCATTAGTATGTCAAGTTTTTCTTACCCAGGAAAAGCAAAGATTGTGATGGGTTGTTTCTTTTCCATCTGCAGACCCAGCACCACCCCTGCTGTTTGCAATTATCAGAATTCTATTTTTCAGTACAGTTCCTTCTCTATCTTTCATCCTTTATGTCTCCTGATTGCCTTTATTACCACTTTGGAACAAATAAACAGAAACAAAAGTGTAAATCTCTACCTTATTTGCACACATGCACAAATTGTTGTATACTAGCAAACATTATAACACATCAATGTATACAAACACCCAAGTCCCATTTCTTGAAAAAGATAAAATAGTACATGATGAATAATTATAAACTATTTGGAATAATTTTCTTTTCAATGGTTTCTACAACTATGAGAAACAAGCATGTCACAGAAAGAGCAAGGAGAGTATAAACTGGAATATTATTCTGACCATCAATCGTAAGATATGTGAACATTTCACAATATTAATATAATTGCAATATGTTTTCTCATAGTTGTGTCCACTTTTTATATCCTTATTGGGCTATAGGAATTGGAGCAGATAAGTAATGGCATTAACTAGTTCATAAACCACCCTAAGCTTGGAAAAACTCTTGTGGAGATGGATTTTAGAATAATTCCTTTAGAAGATATGAACTTTCCCATCTCAAATTGCCACGTCTATATACATCTGTGTCATCATCCTCTCCTTAGCTTCTGGAAAAATATCATATAATTTGGTTGTCTTCTTTTTAACCTTTTTATTTGTTTGTTGAATTTATGTTGTGTGAATCTGTGATGACCCAGGGCGTGGCACAAAGGCAACACAGTCAAATAAGCAAGAAGAGTGCCTTTAATACTTCCAACTTTGTCCCAAAGTCCATGTTACCTTTTGTTCTGTATGCAAATTGGGTTACTCCAAAACATGCAAATCTGATTGGTCAACTAAAGTAAGCATTGGATTGGTTCACTAAGAAGCAATCCAAATAAAGTAAAAAAGGCAGCAAATTCGATCAGCTGCTATTGGTTACAAGCCGGCAGGCTAGCCTGTATAAAAGGCTGCCACTAAGTCGGCCAACTGTTCCGTTTTACTGACTCCTGTAAATAAAGACTTTTCGTTGTTGGAACCCGGTCTACCTTGTGTTTTTCCGAACAAAACACTGGCGATGAAGGTGGGATCGTCCTGAACACGAAAACTGCATGCGGTGATAAGAAGCCCAGATGACAACAAAGATGCCTGGAAACAACGCACCGCCCACACCCTTCAACCCCAACGAAGAGGATTGGGATTCCTATGCAGATCGCTTCCAAATGTATCTGGAAAGCAATGAAATGGAAGGATTTTCAGAGCAACGTAAGAGAGCTGTGTTCCTAACACACTGTGGGCCAATGGTTTTCAAGATGGCAAAGGCTCTAGCGAAGCCCCAAGATGTCAAACAACTAACGTGGCCAGAATTGCAACAAATTCTCAAAGCACACTACGCTCCGATGGTGTCAAACTTAATAAAGCGACACGAATTCTACAGGAGAGACCAGAGAGAGGGAGAGACCATCGCCGATTTCGTTGCTGCACTTCGAAAAATAGGTGGTGAGTGTGAATTCTCAAACCTCAATGAGGCAATGAGGGATCGAGTGGTGTTGGGGTTGAGAGACTCGACCACACAGAGTAAATTACTCAACAAACCCAACATCAGTGTACCCGAACCTATCAAGGAAGCCACAGCCACTGAAGCCGTGGAAAAATCGGCTGTCACTAAGAAGAAAATGAACACGCATAGTGATGAAACGAACCCAGCCAAAGACAAAAAACAATCTACCACCACCACGCATTACGAAGAGTATGGCGAAACACCTGACAATAGCGAAGAAGACGACGAGGTCCACCGCCTATACACTAACAGAAAAGAGCACGAAAGAAGAAATTGGCAGGAATGTGCTGGCTGCGGAGGAAACCATCCCTGAGCTGAATTCTCGATGCCATCTGCAGGGTCTGCAAGAAACGAGGGCATATCAAAAAAGTCTGCAGAAACAAAAAATACTACAGCCCAACGAGACGCAGAAATTCCCCAACACGAGCTGAGCCTAAACGAGCTGAGAGAAAGTGGCAACAAGAGAAGCGAGCCAATACACACCAAACTGTCATTATAAAGAGCACTCAGACGGAAAGTGGGAAGAAAGTTAAAGTCATTGTAGAAATCGAAGGGAAGCCCTGCAAGATGGAAGTAGACTCAGGGTCCTTTCTCTCTATGGTATCGTGGGACACAATAAAAAAAAACAACTAGTCCCAGATATCAAAACCAAAGAAATAAAGAAGCAGCACCTAACTCTCAAGGACTACCAGGGAAACCAAATCCCTGTAGTCGGCATGGGACATTTCCGAGTTACCTACAAAGAACACGTCAAAGTGCTACCGCTGACCATAGTCGACAGAGACAGACCAAGTCTCCTGGGCATCGAATGGTTTGCACCATTGGGCATCGGGATGACCGGGATCGATCGAGTGACTGCAACCGGCTGGGAAGAAGACCTCATCCGGGAATTCCAGGACGTTTTTGATGGCTCACTTGGCAAGTATCGGGGAAATCCCATTTCTTTCAGTTTAAACCCCCAAATAGCCCCACAAAGAATAAAAGCCAGATGAGTTCCTTTTGCACTAAAGGCAAAAATAGAGGAACAGCTAGACAAATTAATAGCCCAAGGGGTATTAGAACCTGTGGACCATGCCAAGTGGGAAACGCCTATAGTCACACCTATCAAACCCGACGGGTCCGTTAGAATCTGTGGTGACTATAAGGCTACCCTGAACCACGCATTACAACCAAGCGCATACCCGGTGCCAGTAGTCCAGCATTTGCTTCACTCCCTGGGAAAAGGAAAGGTTTTTGCTAAACTCGACATAGCACAAGCCTACCAACAACTCCCAGTGGACCCAGAAACTGCGGAAGCACAGACTATAGTTACCCATAAGGGCGCATTCAAATGTCACCGACTGCAATTTGGAGTAAGTGTAGCCCCAGGCATTTTCCAGAGTCTAATGGAACGCCTCCTAAATGGCATTCAAGGAGTCGTACCATACTTTGATGACGTCCTGATCTCAGCCAAAGATGAAACCTAATTAAAAAAAAGACTCAAAGAAGTACTAACTAAGTTTAGAGAATCTGGCCTCAAAGTGAAAAGAGAAAAGTGTTGCCTAGTTAAGAATAGCGTCGAATTCCTGGGCTATTTAATAGACGGAGAGGGTATACACCCTACAGACAAGAAAATTAAAGCCATCAATGAAGCACCAGAACCAAGAAACAAAGCCAAACTACAAGCATTTCTTGGACTGATAAATTTTTATAATGTATTCCTACCGAATAAAGCCACAATAGCAGAACCATTGCACCGTCTATTGGACAAGAAAGCAATTTGGACTTGGGGTTATAGAGAGAAGAATTCCTTCTAGAAAATTAAAAAATTGCTAACATCAACAAACGTTCTCATTCAATTTAGCGACACAGTGCCATTGAGGGTGACCTGCGACACTTCGCCATTTGGAGTCGGTGCCATCCTGAGCCACCAACTGCCTGATGGCAGAGAGGCACCCGTCGTCTATTACTCAAGGACCTTGTCTAAAACCAAGAGGAACTACAGCCAACTCGACAGAGAAGCTCTAGCAATTGTCGCTGGAGTGAAACGCTTCCACGAGTACCTCTACGGGCGGACTTTTCAAATTATAACAGACCACAAACCACTAATGGGAATTTTGGCGGGAAACAAGCCAACACCAAATATCCTTTCTCCAAGAATGACTAGATGGTCAGAGTTCCTAGCAGCCTATTCCTACACTCTGACACATCGACCAGGGAAACAAATTTCCCATGCGGACGCTTTGAGCAGAGCACCCTTACTAGAAACCGAGGAAGACCCGGCACCAGCGATGACAGCATTACAAATAGAGACTTGCCCCGATCTACCCATATCTGCTTATGATGTCGCCAGAGCCACCGCGAAAGACTCAGTGACTTCCCGCATCCTCAGCTGGGTAGGTAAAGGCTGGCCGGAAAATCAAAAAACTGAAAACTTTAAACCTTTCCGGACCAGACAGACTGAACTTTCGATTCAAAAAGGGTGTTTATTGTGGGGTGATCGGGTAGTCATTCCTAACAAACTACAACCCAGGGTATTTGGGATGTTACATGAAGGGCACCCGGGAATTGTGAAAATGAAAAGCCTTGCAAGAAGTTATGTTTGGTGGCCGGGTATTGATAAGGACATAGAATATTGGGTAAGCTCGTGCAACAAGTGCCAGGGAATTAGACCGTCCCCGCCTAAAGCGCCCATTAGAGACTGGGAAAACCCGCGAGGCCCTTGGTCAAGAATCCACATCGATTTCGCGGGTCCTACCAAGGGGCATACATTTCTGATTGTCGTTGATGCCTATTCTAATTGGCTAGAAGTAAAAATCATGCCATCAACGACAACAGAAACTGTAATCAAACAACTAGACAACCTTTTTGCCACCCATGGTCTACCGGACGTCCTCGTATCAGATAATGGGCCTCAGCTAACCAGCCTACACTTCGAACAATACCTAGCCTCCCTAGGTATCATACATGCCCTAACCACGCCGGCTCACCCGGCCGCAAACGGCAGGGCGGAGAGAATGGTCCGGTTTACCAAAGAGGGATTAGAAAGAATGGACACCGGTGATGTCCAACAGAAAATAAACCGATTGCTCACTCTCCAACACATAACGCCCAGTACCACGACCAACAAATTCCCAGCAGAATTGCTCATGGGGAGGAAATTAAGATCACACCTGGATAGGTTGCACCCAAATTTTACACCAGAAAACCCCCCCGACTCCTCCACACGATTTAGGAAATTTGAAGTAGGCGAGTTGGTTTACGCCAAAAACTTCACCGGGGACCCTGTTTGGCTACCAGGACAAATAACGCAAATAACAGGCCCCAAATCCTACCGGTTAACAATTGACGATGGCAGGGAATGGAAGCGGCACATAGACCAGCTCCGTTCCCGAAACATAGAACAAAATACAGACATACACCCATACATAGAAAAAGCCGGTGATGGACAAACCAAAGGGGGGGGGGGAATGTGAGAAACAAATAAAGAACCGATACAAACAAAAACCAAAGAGACTAACAAACAAAAAGAGCAAATAAAAGACTCACTGTTTGAAGAGACTTGCGTGAAGAGCCCATCGGAAGGGGACAGCCAGGCCAGCTCGAGCTGCCCGGAGGAAATGGGAGGGAGCGGCAAAACCGCCGGCCTAAGAAACTCAGGCGGCAGAATGGCTGACTCACCCTTCCAGACGGTTCCAGAGAGAAGGACGGACGACACAGCAGCCCCATCCGAACAGGTCGAAGTCTCCGCCGAAAGTGAACTGCACAGGTCCAGTCGAGTCAGAAAAAGCCCCGCCTACCTGCGCGACTACATCACCACGTAGGACTGAACCAAGGGGGGAGGGGTGTTCTGTATGCAAATTGGGTTACTCCAAAACATGCAAATCTGATTGGTCAACTAAAGTAAGCATTGGATTGGTTCACTAAGAACCAATCCAAATAAAGTAAAAAAGGCGGCAAATTCGATCAGCTGCCATTGGTTACAAGCCGGCAGGCTAGCCTGTATAAAAGGCTGCCGCTAAGTCGGCCAACCGTTCCGTTTTACTGACTCCTGTAAATAAAGACTTTTCGTTGTTGGAACCCGGTCTACCTTATGTTTTTCCGAACAAAACACCTTTGGCTGGAGAAAAAAGGTAAAGACTCCCAAGAACAGTTTTTAAGTGGAGAAAATTCAGTCCGGAAACAAAATACATATAAACTGTAAATAAAAATCCACACAAACTGTACTGCAGCAATTAACCTGACAGGGCAGGATAAGGAATTGCAGATTTCAAAGCCCAGCAAAACACACATAGTTGGAAAGATGCCAGGAACCCAGATAAGTCTTGAGGATACCCGATAACGATTTGCTTTCAACAAGTTGCTATGCACAGCTTTCCTTTTTAAACACTGTGTTCCCAGCTGCAGCTAATGAAAGGAATCAGGGCTCTTTCCTTCCCCATAAGCCACACAACTCATGTGGCTCCCTTCTCCATTCCTTCCTGTATGCCCTAGGGTGAAGATGGGGTGGGCCTGGGTCTCCCTCTGAATTCCCTTTCCTTTGCTCTACCTCTCCCCTGCTCTGCCCAGCCAGACTGTGCCCTACCCTAGTTTCTTCCACAACTAATGGAGCCACACTCCCATTCCCTGTCAGATGCTCAGCCTCCCCCTCTGAATCAGATTCTGACAAGACAGAATTAACCATTATAGGCAGTGGTGGGCTAATATCAGTTTGGACCAGTTCTAGTGAACAGGTAGTTCTGACAATCAGTTCTGACCCTATCCTGTCCTACATTTCCATCTTTCTGAGCTCAGCTGATTCACATGACACAGTGGATTTCCATGTCTCAGCTGTTTTACTTACCAGGGCTGCCCTAGAAGATAAGCTTTCTAGGTTCAAATTGGTGTTTTTTGAACAAAGCGTTCAATCACAGATCAGTTGCATCCCACCAATGATTGTAGTACATCCTGTAAATCATAGTTTATGGCTTGGTTTATTGTGTTGATGTATCATAACTGAGCTGCTGAAATCCAGACAAAAATTAAATAGTGGCAAAGAGATACAGCACAGAAAATTCTTCACTGTGATACTTGAGCAAAGATGAGCAGTCCTGATGAGGTTTGATGTCAGTATGTATATCTTATTTAATCAACAATAGTTTAAACAATCTATGATTTAGTTAACTCTAGTTTGTTCAGCTATATTCCATCTTGTCTGTCTTATTTTCAGTATTTCACTATAACTGCTACTTCAAGCAGTATTTGCATTTAGAGAGCTATTCTGTCTGAGTTGTCTGAGATCCAACTTATTTTTTCATCCAGGAATAAATAATCTTTTGATTACAGGCAATGAGCAGATGATATTTTTAGGGCTTGTATTTTCTACTCTTTTTTCTGCAGGTTTTTTTTTTGGGGGGGGGGAACCTTTAATGACTTTATATTTGTTCTTTGCATTCCACTTTGAAAGGATGAGAAACTATGTCATCCATCTGAGAAGACTGTGGGGGGAAAAGTTCATAGTTGAAATTCACAGATGTGCATTTCAAGCTTCAAATCATCTACTTAAAATCTAATTTCTAAATTCAAATAGTATCTATTCTATATTCTGTCTCTAAGTTTGCAGTCTCTTTCTCAATGTAGAAACCAATGGGTGTTTAATCATGATTTCAAACATGTCTTATTTGGCTGTGACTCCAGGAGCATATAATGTTCTACTGAAATGCTTTTTTTTACTGTTAAAAATTGAAACAATTATTGATTTATCTATTGATTTATTTGTCATATTCATATCATCTTCCATCACAAAATATTCTGGATGGTGTTTTTAATATTAGAAAATTTAAAATTATAAAAAAATATAACACTTAGAATAAAAAGAGACTGGGTGAAGAACAGGAGTTAGTGTTATCTCAATATTTTGCAAGCTCCCTGGGCTCCCAGTTATTGATTTAACCAGGTCTAGAGAGACCTCTGGAAAGCTAAAAGGGATGAGGTCAGCCTCACTAGGGGAAAGGATGTTCCATAAGGTAGGGGCCACAGCTTTTACTTTTACATTTACTTTTGCTTTCTAGATGAATTGGAAGAATTTGTTACAACTGTTATACATCCTTGTGCCACAGATAAGAGCTCACATTGTTCCTTTTCATCTATATTCTATCACTGGAAGATCCATTAAACTGAACAGTAATTAACATGGGTTTCTAATCTTCTGCAGTGTTCTGCATTATGTTTTCAGAAGGTGTCACCTTATTTAGAAAGCCAAGCCAGGCAACCTACAGAACCAGCTTTCCCCCATCACATCAGCCTATCCCACTCATTCATGCTGGGAAGAATTTTGACTGGGGTGGTTTAGGAAGAGGTCCTCCTTTGCACTCTCTGCATTGTGGAACATCCTGTTTTCAGGATGAGGTAAGGTCTCTTGGGTCTCCAAGGGTCAAAATCTAGCTGAGGGACATAGAGATCTCCACAACCATAAGCTTGCTGGCCTCATGACAAATCCATCCATCCCCATCTGTATTAGCAACTGCTAACTCCCTATCTTCAAATTTTTCATCTTTTAAAAAATAATGTTACTTTTAACATTAGTGAGTTCGAGGGAAACCAGGAGGGTCTTAATTTTTTTAATATGATCTATTTTAGAGATTTTCTTATCTCATCTATTTACCACAAAATACAGATAATTGAGCCAACAGTTTTAAAAAATAGCACAAACAATGCAGTGGTGGAATTCAAAAATTGTTACGACTGGTTCTGTGGGCATGGACTGGAGGACATGGCCTGGCTTTGTAGGCATGGCTTGGTGGATGTGGCAGGGGAAGGATACTGCAAAATCCCCATTCCTTCCCAACCCCACAAGCCTGCTTTCAAGCTCCATTCTCCTGTGCAGGACAACAAACGATGACCCAGCCAATCAGCTAGGACTCAGGAGGCAGATGGGGGTGGGGCCAGTCAGAGGTGGTATTTGCCGGTTCTCTGAACTATTCAAAATTTCCATTACCGGTTCTCCAGAACTGGTCAGAATCTGATGAATACAATCTCTGATACTGTGCAACAATAGGCAGTGGTTCCTGACTTCAGGTGGCAGTCTGGTTGACGACGGATCGGAGACTGAGATTGTGTGTGGCTCAGATCCACGCTTACCCTGTTGGAGGGGTTCTTAAAGGACTGGATCCATCTGTCCCACCTTGTAGGGGTGAGGGGAAGAGGGAAAGACTGCCAGATGGGTCAAGGGGAGCCGCATCTCCCCTCCCTGGCTTGTTAAACTCCCCTAGAAGAAAGGGAGAAGTGGCAGTCTTAAATGGCAGCCCTGAAGACTGGAAGCTGCCAGGACACAAGTTTCCACTGGAGAGTGAAAGTGGTGAGTGGCATGTAACTGGATAAAAGACTTTGAAACATTCTTTTTGACAACCCCAAAAAACAGAAAGAAAGAGCCCTCATTTGGAAAAATGGTAGTGGTGAATGAGAGATAAGAGGAAAATATAAGGTAAAGAAAAACTGGAAATAAAAGAATTATTTGTGATTAGAGATTAAATTTGAAATAATACAGAGTTGGACATTAATTAGGCATTGGACAAAATTCTGGACTTATTTGGAACTGGTTAAATTTAATATTAATACTACGGAAAAGTAAATTATAAATAAAAGAGTTTTAACAAGAAGGTGATAAAGAGTACCACCTAAGGGTTAAGGACTTCCTTCTTTTGTGTTTCTGTGGAAAATTACTAGTTGTAACAAGATCCCAGGAAGCTTCAAATGGAGATTATTGATAAGGACTATAATAGAAAAACTTGACTTTTAACAGAATAAACAGACAAAAGAAATGGAAGTAATAAGCAAAGAATTTAAGTTAGAGCTTCAAAATGTGAGAGAGATGCTTAAAAAAAAAATGAGATTGGTGGAATTAATGATGAGTAAAGTAATGGCATTTCAACTTGCTGAAGAACAAAGGGAGAAAAATAACAGCTTTGATGAGCATTAAGAACAAGGATTACTGTCAAAGGATATAAAAGTATGTAAAACAGAGACATTGACATTAGAGACAATAAATAAAAAAGACAAGACACTCAAGACTAAGAAGAAGAAGAAGTAGGGAATATGCAAGAAAAAACTCCAAAAAAGAGAACTGAAAAGGAGGCGGGAAACATGGTCAACAGGCAGAAGGAAATAAAAATAAAATTAGAAGGAAAAAAGAAGAAAGACTGGGGAAACTTAGAAAAGAAAAACCTAGCCAAAATTATGAGTTTTAGAGATAAGGGTTAGGGTTTGTATAAAGGGGATACCACATGGGAATGTACATTGGTGTTTAGTTTTAATATTTGATGGGAATCATTTTAGGATTATATAATTTTATATAAAACAAAATTTTATATGAAACAAAACTGACAGACCTACTCCAAGACTCCACATACAAACCTATAAATACAGACCCAACCACATATCCAGAAAAATCAACCAAGAAGAAAATTATAACCAGCCACATAAGCAAAGAAATCCAACAGACGATCATCCCAAGAGAAAAATCTTCTAGATGCCCCAAATTATACGGCCTCCCAAAAATACACAAAGAAGGCATACCTCTCAGACCCATAGTAAGCTCCATAGGAGCACCATTACAAAACCTAGCTAAATACTTAGCAAAACAACTACAGCCCCATG
>BLBF01000048.1:4371503-4399840 GCA_015471245.1 Laticauda colubrina
TCAGCTTCCTTCGGGTATTATATATATACAATTATATATATATATAATTGTATATGAAGTGTGTTGTCATGAACCCCTTTATTAGAGGATTAAAACAGGGGAATGGAAATGTATAAAAATATATCGATAAATTTTGGATGAGCGGTAAGGAAGAAAAAATATAATTATTAATGATTATAAGAAAAGTGAAATGTATTAAAGCATACAAATTTTGGCAAATAGAAAAGGGGAAAATATGATTAATAATGACTAGAAGAAAAGTGAAATTGAAATGAGTTATATTAAGAAGCCATTCTAGTGATTTCAGGGGGGGTATTTAAAAATATACATGTTTTAAAATATACAGTTGATTATTTAATGTTTACATGTTTAAAGTTGGGGAAATAATTATCAAATTAGATAGATTGATGGGATATACCATGTGGATCCTGAATATATTGGTTCTTATTTTTAACCTCTTTAGATTGTATATCATATAATTGGCTTGGGGAAAATTAAGGATAATAATGATGTGTAATGTTAAATAAAATAGATGATAAGCTGAAAAAGGAAATAATAAGAGATAAAGAACTAGGAATTTATATTTGGATGAAATATTGATATTGAATTAATGGATTGAAATATTAAATGGAAAATTACTTAAAAGATGAGTGAAATGAATAATGATATGTGATGATATTATTCAAGATTGGTGAAAATGAAAGTATGATTATATACAAGTGTTATAATCTGAAATCACATTGTTCATGTAAAGAGATGTGTAAAAATTAAAAAAATTTAAAAAAATTTAAAAAATATAGGCATTTTCAAATATCCTCATTTTCAGATTCACACTAATTTAGATAGGGTAATGGCTTGAGCTGATATTAAGTAACTGCCTATGCTTTTCTGAAGCTGCATAAATATGCTGGAACTGTGTATTATTCTGATACCAAGCCATTACTTGAATTTCAGAAAACATGCAATAGTATTGTATTAACACCATGGTCAGACTGTTGAGTACTCATGACACTGTATGAGGTATTATTTCAAGTCTTTCTTCTTTTTGTCTTCATTGCAACACTGTCAATGACAGTTGCTATGCTTGAATGTATCTTGAGCTGTGTTTACAGATTTAAGATACCACCAGGATGTGTTAGCTTTTTAGCAGTATTTAGAGCAAGTGGTGATGCAAAGACTTAATAGAAAACTCTATCGTAAAGACCTCATGCAGCCAGTAATGGATATCTGACATTTATATAGCTTTGTAATCTTTGATGTAACTAAACTACTAAGGTAAACTACTGTGCAGCTCTGTTCAGCCATTCCATTTCCTATAGATATTCTGAGCACATAACCTAGTTCCTTTTTGTCCTCTCCATTGTGGGTTTGCAATAAAACTAGAACATTGCATAGCTTTTAAAACTTTCCTCTTGAACTGTGACATATATTATTCCTTCAATATATCTTTCAGTTGATTATATTGTAATGCAATTGTGTTTGAGTGAACAAGTTTAGTACAATCTAAACAGCACCTTTTGATTGGAATCAGAATCTTTAAAAATTATGTACAGTAATTCAATGGTAAAATTGAATATTTGCATGAGATTAGATTGTCATCTGTCTAGTTTTATAAAAACTGTTCTTTGGTTTTTGATGTTGCAGTTCCAACAGTAAAGCTGTCCATGGCAACACAACTGTCCTGAAAACATCTTCTTTTAAAAAGGAAATATATCCAAAGCAGAGGTTAAGGGAGAAACCAACATCCCCCACCTCCAATCATTGTGAACTTCAGTTTGATGCTCCTTCCTCTCCAAATAGCCTTATATAGCCAGAAATCGTTCTGAACATTAAGCAAGGCAATCTGTTTGACATCCATGCAAGATTGTTAGGGTATTTATTTGGGTAGTCTCACAAACTAGTTCCCTTTATTCAAAATGACTACATGTTGACTGTGGCTAATCAAATTGATCAGAAAAAAAATTCAGAGATTGTCACCTTTTTCTAGCCTCAGGGTAAATGGGCATGCTTGGAGCCATTTATCACTAGGGGAAAAAAAAATCTAAGAATGCCTACAAGACCTTTATGGGTGGGGCTGGAGGAGGAAATTAGGAGGATCAAATCCTAATGGGTAGGGATACTTGTTAGATTGTTCCATTCTTTATTTGCTATCTGACATATTTTTCCTACTTTGGTGTCCAATACCATCTTTCTCTGTCTTCATTCAGTTGATTGCCAGAGAAGAGTTATTTATCACCCTTGCCAAAGTTTTGAATTGTTGGCTTGCAGAGTGGTTAAATCAGTTGGAAGATGTAAAGTGATTTATGCCATTTTGAAAAGAAAAGAAAGAAAAGAAACCAAAACCTTGCATAGGTTGCCCTTGTTAAAATAATATGAAGCCATGGCAAGCTAGTTTCTCCCTCTTATTCCAACCACAATTTTTTTTTTTTGCTACTTTGTAATGAAATGTCAGGGGTAGTACAACTGGAATGTTACCTTTAGGAAAAAGCCCTTTAGAGAAATGAAGAATAGTACTATTCACTGTGGTTTGATAAATTAAAAAAAAAAAACCCACTGCCATCACCTTCAGCATTAAAGACTTAAATCAAGTTGGGAATTTGATAAAATATTTTGAGAAAGTTTCCATTTGATTTAGCTTGACTGCATTAAGCAGATTATAGGTATCTGACTAGCACTCTTAGCCCTTACAAAGCTAATAACAGGACATGTTGACTCTTCACAATTTACATTAACTTTCCTGTTTTCTATCAAACATGTTATATTTTGGTGAGAGCTGCTGTTAATAAGCCAGCACATATTGATCCTTAGCTTCATTTTAACTTCAGTCATCAATCCGTCTTTCAAGCAAGGTTGTGTGCTCAAGTTAATAACATGAAACAGATCCAGGAGCTGGACTTGCTTGCACTAGATCCAACTTACACTCTTAGAGTCCTTTCTCTGATGTGTGAATAGAGTTATTGATTAGAGGAAAAATACTTTATAACATCTTGGGATTAAACTAACATTGGTGTCTTTGAGGAATATCTCTAGAAATACAATCTCAGATTTGCACTTTTGAAACAAAATTTCCAAGGTACATGTAGATAGTTAAATCCACTGTTCCATGAGTTGATGATGGAACATTTCAAAATAAGAAATTAGCTATTTTTTAAATAGCTATTATTAGCTATTTGCTTTCCTAGACAGAGAAAGTGACTGGGTGACTTTACAATCAAGGAAATGTCTTTTGAGTCTTCTTTAGACTACTGTGTCACTTCTGTTATAAAGCAGACAATTCACTTAAAACCCCTGCAAGATTTTTAGTAGAAAGTGATAAATGTTTTTCTAAATAACTGAACAATCATAACAGAATTGGAAGGGACAGAGTTGAAAACCTCCAGTGATGGCACACCCACAATTTCTGAAGGCAAGCCATTCCACTGGTTAATTGTTCTAGGCTGATTCTCTCCTTGATTAGTTTCCATCCATTGCTTCTTGCCTTACCTTCTGGTCCTTTATAAAATAGATTGACCCTTCTTCTTTGTGGCAGCCTCAGATATTGGAACACTGCTATCATGTTACCCCAGTCTTTCTCACTAATATACACAAGCACAATTCTTCAAACCATTCTTCATATGTTTTAGCCTCCAGCCCTCTAATCATCATTGTTGCTCTTTTCTGCACTCTTTCCAGAGTCTCCACATCTTTTTTATCGTATGGTAACCAAAACTGGATGCAATATTCTAAGTGTGGTCTTACTAAGGCTTTATAAAAAAGTGCAAATCTTCACGTGATCTTGATTCTATCCTTCTGTTAATGCAATCTTGCATTGGCTTTTTCCCCCTGTAGCCACATACTGTTGACTCATAATTGTTTGTCCGCTAGGACTCCAAGATCCTTCTCACAGTTCCTACTAGTGGGCCAGATTTCACTTAATCTATGTCTGTACATATGTTTTTCTTGCTTAAATGTAAAACCTTACTTCTACATTAAAATTCATTTTATTAGATAGGGCCCAGTGTTCACGTCTGTTGAGCTCAGTCTGGATTTTGAGCCTATCTTCTGGGGTTCTTCTAAATCTAAATCATTTTTGAGATGTAGAAGAGTACTGTGCCTAAAAC
Source organism: Laticauda colubrina (assembly GCA_015471245.1). Lineage (NCBI taxonomy): Eukaryota > Metazoa > Chordata > Lepidosauria > Squamata > Elapidae > Laticauda > Laticauda colubrina. Next base: position 4,375,604 of record BLBF01000048.1, read on the forward strand.
AGAACCTTATCACGGGAACCCCAGAAGTAAGAAAGTAATTATTTTCTTGTTAGCAGGAAATTAATGAAATGGAATTGATTTAGAAAATCTAGGGAATGAATAAAGGTAATTTGTGATACAAATGCATTGTATATCTTATTTTATGCACTTTATATTATATTATATTATATAATATATATAATATATATTCATTATATTATATATAATTATATTATATTCATAAATATTAAGATAAGCATTACACCAATGATTTTCAGAATAACTCACAAACAAATGTATCCTTTGTTGAGTGTTGCTCATTTTATACTGTTCAGAGGTAGGATTTTGAAGACTGAAAGGAGCATTGCATGAAGGTTGGAAGCCTAAATAGGTCCATGTTAGGGAGATGGACACTCTAATCAGAGCTGGAGCTGAATGCATTATTTCAACAGTACAAAGAAAGGCCATCATGTGAGAGATGAAAACTTCAAAACAAAATTATTAATGGCCAAGAGAGAGACAGTTTCAAAAAAAATCAGAACTCAAACCTAAATAGAATTTCATCTTGAAGAATGAATAATAGATCAGATCCAACTGTTAGTAGCTGAGTACAAATTAATGATTCATTGATTGTAATCAAAAGCAGCTGCCTTTAATCAAAGAACAGGTTTTGATAGGTCATTATCAAATGGTATGGTAATGTTCTTTGTGTAGAAAGAACATAGAAATGGCTTGTTTAGTATACAAAGTGCATTATTTGCTGGAAAATGTACCTAACTTTTAGTTCTCTTTTATGTTTTCTCTTTTATTCTGTTTAACATTTATCATCTTTGCTGTTATAATGAGACAGTCCAGGGTCCCTCAAGGCGAACTAAGTTCTATGATATATGAGTGAAGTCAGTTCAAAAGATGGAAAAATGTAATGTTTAGTTAAATTCAGCATTTCATACTTTTTTCTATTAATGATAGAAAATACAATCTGGGGTTTGTTTTTTTTCAGTAGTGAAAATGCAACCACTTTTTTTACTCAGAAACATGTATTCCTGAAATTAAATTTCTTAGGATATTCAGTTCTTGCTGACAATTCAGGGTGGATGTCTTCAATTAACTTGTTGCAGAATAATGTATGTTCAGTTTCCTGAGCATTTTAGCAGGTTGACATGATAAATAAATGGCATTAATTTGTTTGTTTATTAGTTTATTTGTTTGTTTATTATTAACATTCAGATAACTTATGAATACTTACCATTTGACAAATCCTTAAGCCCCTGTCACACTGCACCAACGGATGCAAAGAGGATGTAAAACGGACAAAAAAGCTTGCCATACGTTGGTTAACGCGATGTACTCACTGCCTCCGTTTTGCTTCCTCTCTATGCGTCCAGCATCCGTTTATGAACGTTTCATCCGCTCAGAAAGTTTTGAGCTGCTCAAAATTTTGCATGGAAAATGTATCCAATTCGTCCGTTCTGCATCCGCTACGCATCCGCTACGCATCCGCTACGCATCCGTTCTGCATCCGTTCCGCATCCGTTCCGCATCCGCTATATCCGCTAGGCATCCGTTCCGCATCCGCACAACTCGCATCCGCTCGGACGCAGGGAGGAAGCGGAACAGATGCGGAACGGATGCAGAACGGATGCCTAGCGGAAACAAAGCATTTAAAATGGAAAAAACGTTCGCAGAGGGGACCTATCTCAAATATTAAGGATGTCTAGAGGATGCCTAGAGGATGCAAAGGGACACCTATACTGCCTATAAAAAGGGGGAGCAACTCGTCTGCATCTCACTTTCAGCCCAGCAGCCCAGCTGTGCAGACCTCTGCAGCCTTCATCTGACTCTGACTCTTCCACAGCATCCAGTCATGTCAACCGTGGATCGTAACACAGTCCTTTTGGCAGCCACCATCCTTCTGCAACAGTGCAAAGCCATCTACAGGCTCTGTGAACTCCCCTATGGGAAGAAAAGGAGGCGGCCAAGAAGCGTCTGGGTCCGAAAATGGATCGGGAGAAGAGCAGAGTACGGACTGTACAACAAGCTGATGGTGGAGCTCAGGAACGAAGACACTCGGGCATTCCAGAACTTCATGAGAATGCCTCCAGCCATGTTTGACGAAGTTGTGGAGCAGCTGACACCCAGGTTGACCAAGGCAAACACCACCTTCCAGCCCAGCCTGGAACCTGGGCTCAAGGTGGCACTAACTCTGCGCCACCTGGCCTCAGGGACCACCTACAGGAGCATGCAGTACGGCTGGAGGGTGCCACACAACACCATCAGCATTGTGGTCAGAGAAGTGGTGCAGGCCATCATCGAAGAATACGTGGAGGAGCTCCTCCAGTGCCCCTCCACTGATGAAGGCTGGAAGAAAGTTGCAGAGCACTGGTATCATAGGTGGAACTTCCCCCATACGGTTGGAGCCATAGATGGCAAGCACGTGGCCTGCAAAGCACCACCCAAGTCGGGGTCCATTTATTTCAACTACAAGGGCTTCTTCAGCATCATCCTCTTTGCCATGGTCGATGCTGACTACAAGTTCATGTACATCGATGCTTCAGGCAGCGGCTCATGTTCAGATGCCCAGGTATACAACACCAGTGACCTCAAGTAGGGGCTGGAAGGCAACCTCATCATGTCCTTTCCAGATCCAGACCCCCTGCCCAATGACACGCAAGATGTGCCCTACTTCATCGTGGGGGATGACGCCTTCTCCCTCAGAACCTACCTCATGAAGCCCTACACTTCCAGACTCCTCACCCATGAAGAGAGGATCTTCAACTATAGGCTGTCCAGGGCAAGGCGGGTGGTGGAGAACGCCTTTGGCATCCTGGCCAACAGGTTCCAGGTACTTCTCACCACCATGCAGCATCGCCCAGAGACCGTGAGGAGGATCGTGGAAGCTTGCTGCATCCTGCACAATCTCATGCGCACCAGCTACCCAGTGTTGCAGAACAGGCTCGTGGACCCCCAACAAGGCAATGGGGACATGGAGCCTGGGGAATGGAGGCAAGGGCAAAACCTGATAGATACTGTGGATGTGCAAGGCCCCAACAGAGCCTCACGTGAAGGGAAGAAGCAGCGCAACCTCCTGAGACACTGGTTCAATTCCCCAGCTGGAGCAGTGGAGTGGCAAGACAGGATGATAGATGATTAATGGGTGCTTCCTTCAGCCTGTCTCATCACACGGATGAGATTGGGCCATGTATGTTGGGTGGGTCTACAATGAACAGGGCGTTTAATAAAGAGTTGTGTTTGTGATGACATGTGTGGATGATTATTACATTATTATTGATAATAAAGGGCCATAGGTGTGGCACCTGGGAGGGTGGACCATACAGTCCCACTATGCTTGCACTGGAGGTTTATCAACCCCACAGCTATTACCCATACCAAAGGTATCCCTGCCCACCCCACTGCTATCTTAACCCATCCCACAAGCATGCAAAGGCTTAAACCAATTCTAAAAGTTTCCACCAAGACTTTATTACAAAAAAAAGAAATGAAGCAAGTGTGTGAATCAAAGATAAACTTTATTGAACAACAAGCTGTAAAAAAAAAAATGACCCAAGTCAAGTGTCCAAATAAAGTCCACAGGTAGCCAGCTACCCAGTCTCTGGCACTCTTCTTGGTCACTCGGAGGTGTGCCCAGTCTCAGGGGTGAAGGGTCCAGGTGCTGTGGAGGTGGCTGGTGCTGGAGTGCTGGTCTGTATCATTATTGGGGTGCCTGGCCCCGAGAGGACAACAGGGGACGTTGTGTTGAGGAAGCTCTCAGACAGCTGGCTCACACCCGTGATGCTGAGAGGTCCTTCCTCCATGCCATGGGGTGTCAGCCCCAGTCCTGATGAGAGATGTACTGAGGCCGGGCTTGGCTGTGGGGTGGAGGAAGGAGTAGTGTAGTGGGGCTGTCTGGTCTGTAGCTGGGTGAGGACTGGCATGGGTGGCATCGCTGTCGTCGGTGGCATCATTGTCGTGGGTGGCATCGGTGGCATCAGTGGAACCGGTGGTAACGGTGTCGTCCGATGACTCTGTGCCTGGACTGGGAAGGGCTGCTGCCTGTGCTGCTGGACCTCCTGGTAACCGTAGCCCTGTTAGGTGAGGGGCTGTGGGAAGCCTTGGAATGGGAGGGACATCACCTGTGGTGGAGGTGGAGGAGCAGACCTGGACTGGGTGGGAACAGGTTCCTCTGGATCTGGAGGGTTGTGAAGCAGCTTGGTGATCCGGTCCTTCACCACCTGGTACTGGGGTTCCTCCATGTTCTTGAGGGTCTGGTTGACATAGGTGAGGAACGGCTTGCGGTTGGAGGATGAGGAGTCGGTGCTGACCAGCTGAGAGAGGAGATCTATACTGGTGCGGATGGTGTCCCTGATCTCCAGCAGGACAGTGTGGCTCTGTCCCTCCTGCTGTCTGGCTCTCTGCCTTTCTGTGGAGGCAGAGCTGGGGGGGTGGATGCGGCTACGACTGTGGTGGACTCGATGTCTTCTTTCTCCCACCGCACCAGGGAGTCCTCCACGTTCTCCACCACGGTTACAACAGCTGTCCACGGGTTCTCCGCCATGGCACGCTCCACAGAAACCTGCCTGGAGACAGGGACTGACTCTCGGCCGGAAGAGGACTGGGTCTCAGCAGGCTGCCGGAGAGAGAGGGTTGTGAGAGGGGCTCCTGGTGCTCCTCGGTGGCGGATCTCACCCTCCAGGAAGCTGCACCTGGCCATGACGTAGGTCTCTCTGTCCATCAGCTTAACCGTGTCCTGGCCAGATTTCTTCAGGTGCAGCTTCCCGTACCAGGTGTGCATGTGCTTCCACCAGCCAAGGAGCACCTCCGAAGTGTAACCCATACTCTCCATCCTCTCTCTCCAAGCAGCCTGCTTCCTTTTGGTGTCCCTGTACAGCCGGTGTCCCTTCCACCACAGATAGTCATTCACCTCATCCTCATGTTCCTCCTTGATGAAGTATTGCCTCCTCTCCCGTCCCCGCATACGCCTCTTCCCCCCTTTGGCAGGACCAGATGGGCCATCATCAGAGGTGCTCCCAGGTGCTAGGGGTTGCTCCTCCACACCACCAGCAGCAGCAGCACCAGCAGGATCATCATCATCATCATCATCATCATCACCAGCAGGATCATAATCATCAGCAGCAGCAGCAGCAGTGGCAGCAGCAGCAGGATCATCATCAGCAGCAGCAGCAGCAGGATCAGCAGGACCAGGATCAGCAGCAGCAGAGTAAGCACCAGGAGCCCCAGCAGCACCAGCACCAGCAGCACCAGCAGGACCAGGAGCACGAGCAGGACCAGGAGCACAAGCAGGATGAGCAGGACGAGCAAGACCAGGAGCACGAGCAGGACGAGCAGGACGAGCAAGTCCAGGAGCATGAGCAGAACCAGCAGGACCAGCAGGACCAGCAGGACCAGAAGCAGTTTCAGCAGAGTACGCAGCAGCAGAAGCACCACCGCCAGGAGCAGCTTCAGCAGAGTACGCAGCAGCAGAAGCACCACCGCCATGAGCAGCTTCAGCAGAAGCTCCAGCACCAGTAGAGCGAGCCCGAGCAGCAGAAGCCCCAGCAGAAGCAGAGTCAGGGACAGGGGGCGGGAGGGTGGCCCTGTCCCTCTTGCCAGGGATGGCGGCAGGTTGCTGAGACTTTTGCTTCTTCCCCATGGTTGTGGGGTTGCTGGCTGGAAGGGAGGCTGGCAGGCACCAAGGCTGGCAGGAAGCCTGGCAGGAAGCCTGGCAAGAAGGCAGGCAGGCAGCCACCAAGGCTGGCAGGCAGGCAGGCACCAAGGCTTGCAGGCAGACTGGCTGGCTGGAAGGCAGGCTAGCAGCAAGCCTGGCAGGCAGGCAGAGAGCAAGGCTGGCAGGGAGGCTGGCCAGGAGGGTTGGAGGCAGGCTGGCAGCAAGGCTTGCAGGCAGGCATGCAGGCAGGGCAGGCAAGGACTCGATGTATCCGGCAGCAGGTCTTTCCTCTGAATGCTGGCCACGTGCGAGCTTCTTCCCTTTATATCCGCGTGGCTTATGCAATGCATCCCTCCCGCATGTGCAATTAACGCTCGACATCCATTAGGCTTCTGCTGTGCATCCGCTAGGCTTCCGCTCTGCATCCGCTTCATCCGCTGTGCATCCGCTGTGCATCCACTTCATCCACTCGGCGTCCACTGTGCATCCGCTCTTTCCGTTCCGCGTCCGCTTTGCTGAGGCCCCCGAAGTCTAGCGGATATGCCATCCACTCTCATCCGCTTCCATCCGCTAGGCTTCCGCTCTGCATCCATTTTCCATCCGCCCTGCGTCCTCCCCCCGTCTATGTTATCCGCTCCGGTTATGCAAATTTTTGCCCCTTTTGAGAGCGGATAACAATGGATGGAACATTTTGCTCGTCCATTGTGTCCGTTTTGCATCCGTTGGGCAGTGTGACAGGGCCTTTAATTTTCACAGTATCAAGGTCTGCAACTCATCTTCATCCATTGAGCAGAATATTGCAGATGATTGCAGAATATTGAAAAGATAAAGCATCTTAGGAAGGTATAATAGTAATATTTTCATAGAGATAAATATAAATCACCCCAAAACCATTCTGATGCTATTGGAAGTTCTTAATATTAAGAGAGAATGCTTCTTTGCTTGTTTATGGCTATTTAGCCATCATACTTGAAGATTATTTGTCAGCTGGCCCATCTCAATATTCCAGAGACTCTAAAATGAATGTGGCCAATTCTAAGAGGATTTCCTTGACTTTTATATTCAATTTTCATATCCCTTTACTTTCCATGCTAGGAATGTTAATAGTGTCCTTGATTGTATAAGTGTCTTAATAGACAAAACCAAAATTCTCAGAGTTTATGCGAGGAAGGATAGTGACCAATTGCAGTTATCTTTAATGGCATTTCTGATTTAAGACTACCTACATTGCACAATATGAATTTACTTGCTAATCTTGAAGTGAGGCAAACTAGGAGGGTCAAATGGTCCAAGGCAGACATCAAGGCAATTTTCAGCTTTATGAACTCTGAAAGAGCCCGACCCTGGGTGAAAATAGTTGGTATATCTACTCAAAACCCAAACTGAACTTTTACCATGCTACTTTGTGTTATTCATTTTTTAAAAACTTTTCATAGACAAGTTGCCAGCTAGGAATCGACAGCCCTTAACATTTAATTTCTCTCCTTGGCCATCAGTATCAAGGACAATCACTAAACCCCAGTAAGACAATATGTGAAGAACTTCATACTCCAGAACTCTTCAGGACTCACATTGATTGGTGGGCAACACTGCTGATAGGCTGTTGACATATATAGACAGCAATGGTCATATCCCAGAAGGTTGGGAACTTACCATCATAGTTCCCATATATAAAAAAGGAGACAAGAAAGCCCCTTCCCAAATTAGAGACTCATACAACTTATTGATATAAAGCTATATCAATTTTGGAATGTTTTAAGAATAAAAATAGAATAGGATTATATTCCAGAAACTTCTACTTTTATGTTCCATCTTTTTCTTTAAATAAAAATGTGCTTCACAGCCCTCTCTAAGTGGTTTACAGAATCAGCATATTGCCTCCAACAATCTGGGTCACAATGTCTCATTAGAAATTGAGATAAGAGCTGATGCTGAGAGAGGTAGCCTCTCTTCTTTTTAATAATGACAATGGATAGTTTAAGTCATAATAACATTTAGAGTTGAAGACAAAGTTTAAGAACAGATCATTTTTCTGCCATATTTCCACTGAGGCATAAATTATTAGTGAAATAACAAGAACAGAATTACAGATTGCTCCATAGCAGTAAATTTAGAAATAGGTTAACGATGCAGAGACTGGCTTTTGATTCTAATGATGGAGAATTAATCAACATTCTTTTAAAAAGTGGATAATATTATGCCCAATTAATATCTTATTAAACTCCATTTATGTATTTTTCTGTAACTATTGAAAGGTTATTTGTGTTTGAAAGGTTGTTTGCTACATAAAATGGCCACCTAACTAAAATAAAACAACAATGAATCCCATCCAATACATGACACAGAACAGTATATAAAAATATTCAGATTGATTTCTAGGCATAATCACTTATTAAGTTTCTTTTTTACTTTTTCCCCCTTTTTCCCTCTTTTAATTTTATTTTAAGTGTTTCAAAATTGCTATATGTTTTGTTCATTTATTTTGGTTTAATTATCAAATACAAACATATTTGTTAATTTATACATACAGATCTGTACTTGTTTGCATAAATTCCTGTTAATATGCCCATATGTACATACACACACATACTCATACACTCATGCATACATACATTCATCACACAACAACACGATGGAAATTTTAATAATTAACAATTTACCACAAGATGAAATTATTATTGCAAAAGAACAATACAATAAAACAATAATACACTCTTTTTTATTTTTTCATTTTATTATACATTCCGTATATTTAATTTTGAAGAAAAGTCAAATAATTATAATGCTGTAACATAATATCTGAAACTGTAATTAATATTGTAGAACATCCTTTTTTTTTTCTTATCTATATTTAATATTCTAAGGCATCTATACAGTAGAATGTGAAAATTAAAAGTGCCCACATTTTTTTTTAAAAAAACTATACTTTACATCAAATTAAAATGTATTAACTTTATGACATTAAACATTTTAAAAATAAATTTAAAAAGATAACCCAATCATTCAATATGGTTCTTTGTTTTAGAATCAGTGTTTGGCCAAGAACAACTGTAGAATTTAAAGAAAATGTACAGTACTGCACAATCCTGTACAGTGAATTTGTCAGGACTAAAATTAATACAGCTTAGACAAAATAATACTTATGCATATAAGCTGATTTATTTTGACAGGAATAAATAAAAGGATTCATCTAACATATCATTCTGAATACCCAAAACTCCTTTTGTGGTGGAGTAAATATGAAGCAAGAAGCCATGTCATAGGTTAACAGAGTAAATATAATTTTTACACTAGTATTAACAATAATAATACAGACTGATAAAGTGCTGGCTGTGCAAGACATGAGATATAACTATGGTTAAAAAGAATAAAGTGTGGATAATTGATATTGCAATACCAGGGGTTAGTAGAGAATAGAATAACAAAGAGATGGAAAAGATCACAACGTATCAAGATCTGAAAATTGAAAGTTTGTGGTATAAACTGTGGTTATTAACACACTATGTGCCAAAATGGCATAAATCATTTATGTCTATAAAAACACAAGCAACAGAACATAATGACACCAGAGTCTTGGATTTTAAAAGAGCTGATTTCAATAAACTCAGAGAGAACTTGGGAAAATTTCCATGGATGAAAATCCTAAAGGAGAGACAACTCAAGAATCTTGGGAAACTCTAAAAAGTATGATCATAGAAGCCCAGATAGAAGCCCAATACCACTGAGAAAGAAAAACAAGAAATCCAAGAAGAAACCAGCATGGCTACACAAAGATCTCTCTGGCAAATTAAAAGAAAAAAGGGACAAGTACAAAAAATGGAAAGAAGGACATACAACTAAGGCAGAATTATCAGCAGATAGCCAGAATCTGCAAAGACAAAATCAGGATAGCAAAGGCTCAGAACAAACAAAAACTTGCAACAAAAGTCAAAGATAATTAAAAAAGTTTCTTCCAACATATAAATAACAAGAAAAAAATCAAGGAAACAGTTGGTCCACTAAAGAGAGAAGATGGCAAGGAAGTAACAGGCAACAGAGAGAAAGCAGAACTGCTTAACTCATTCTTTGCATCTGTCTTCACGCAAAATGATAGCTCAACCCACCAAAAACATAACTGTAAAAGACAGACTAGAAATAAAAGTTAAAATAAGCAAAAAAAATAGCAAGAGAACACCTGTCTGATCTTGAGAAAAAGAAATCACCGGGGCCTGATGGATTACATCCCAGAGTTTTAAAGGAGCTGGCAGAGTCATCTCAGAACCATTGCACCATATCTTCCAAAAATCCTGGAGCACTGGGGAACTACCAGAGGACTGGAAAAGAGCTGATGTGGTTCCCATCTTCAAAAAAACAAAACAAAACAGACCAATCAGCCTAACATCAATACTCAGGAAGAAACTGGAAAAGATAATTAAAAAAAAGATCTGCCAACATCTAGAAACAAGTAAAATAATAACTAGCAGTCAGCACGGGTTTGTGAAAAACAGATCATGCCAAACTAATGTTATTTCATTCTTCAACACAGTGACTAAATTAGTAGACCAGCAAAATACTGTGGACATAATATATTTAAATTTCAGCAAAGCATTTGACAAAGTAGACCACAACCTACTTCTTAGCAAGCTAGAAAAAAGTGGAATAGATAGCACCACCACTAGATGGACTCGCAACTGGCTGGCAAACAGTACTCAACAAGTAGTCCTTAATGGGTCTAAGTCTACATGGAGGGAAGTAAGCATTGGGGTGCCACAAGGTTCCGTCTTAGGCCCAGTACTCTTCAATATCTTCATTAACGACTTAGATGAGGGATTAGAAGGGGAACTTACCAAATTTGCAGATGATACTAAGCTGGCAGGAATAGCTAACACCCAAAAAGATAGGTTCAAGATCCAGATGCATCTTGACAGATTAAAATACTGGGCCATATCTTACAAAATGGAATTCAATGTAGAGAAAAGTAAAGTCCTACACTTAGGCAAGAAAAACCAAAAGTACACACATAGACTGGGTGAAACCAGGCTCAATAGCAGTAACTGTGAGAGGGATCTTGGAGTCTCAGTGGACAACCAGCTAAATATGAACCAGCAGTGTGCAGCCGCCGCCAGAAAAGCTAATGCAATCCTAAGTTGCATTAACAGAGGGATACAGTCAAGATCAAGGGAAGTACTAATACCACTCTATAAAGCCTTAGTAAGACCATACCTAGAGTACTGCATCCAATTTTGGTCACCACATTATAAAAAGATGTTGAGACTCTAGAAAAAGTACAGAGAAGAGCAACCAGGATGATTAAGGACTGGAGTCTAAAACATACAATGAAAGATTGAAGGAACTGGGTTTGGCTAGTCTAGTAAAGAAAAGGGCCAGGGGAGACATGATAGCGGTCTTCCAATTGTTGAGGGGCTGCCATAGGGAGGAAGGAGTCAATCTATTTTCTAAAGCACCCGAAGACCAGACAAGGAATAATGGATGGAAACTGAACAAGAAGAGATTTAACCTGAAAATAAGGAGAAACTTTCTGACAGTGAGAACAATCAACCAATGGAACAGCTTGCCCTCGGAAGTTGTGGGAGCGCCATCACTTGAGACTTTCAAGAACTTTCAAGAACTTGGAACACCATCTATTAGAAATGGTGTAGGGTCTCCTGCTTAGGCAAGTGGTTGGACTAAATGACCTACAAGGTCCCTTCCAACTCTAATTATCTGTTATCTATAGTACACCTGAAATCCCAATCAGCATGATGTTTAGGCACTTCATTTGCATAAAACAAGCAGACAATCAACTTATGAATAGCAGTAAACTGCAACTTAAACCATTGATTTAGCAACCTTCTGAAGTTACAACATTGAAAAATGTGACAGTATTTATGTCCTTGTACTTATGACTATTGCAGCTTCCCCACAGTTACATAATCAAAATTTGGACACTTGGCAATCCTAGCATCTTCGGATCATGTGATCACCATTTGTGATCTTCCCATTAACCTTGCTTAGCAATGAAAATTCTGGTACCAAGTGTGATAGTAAATTGAGGACTATCTATAGATTGAAAATCTGAGAGTTGGACTTCTAATACTTTTCAAATACTATAGTTTGTGTAAAGCTCTACTAAAATGTTTATTTATGCATATCAGAGTACTGATACTATTCATTTTTGCAAAAATGAAGGTTTCTGTACAAGATTTCTGTAATATTAACTGGCTGGGCTCTTGTCTTCATAGTTCACCCCAAATTCTTGCCAGGCTTCAAATTTGTGGAGCAACCTCATTTCCTTTTATTGTGTTTGTGGGTGGTGTATTTGTGGCCATGACCTCAATCACTGCATGGTATGAGGTGTGACTAAGTGGTTTAATGCATTTTATACAATCAAGATTAGACCAGCACAAAGGCTGCTTCAGTTTTAAAATGCGAAATTAATTTCAATATTGATTGAAGTCTATTTTCTGTTATCCCTGACAATGGAAGCATCACTGTATCAGGGTCTCCTTTTGTTTCTTTGTTTAACATGCAATGCCTACAGTGTGCTTTGTTTGGTATCAAAAAGACTTACTTTGCTACACTAAAGGTCTGTCTATACTTCCTCTTTCAAACTTTATTTTTTTAAAAAAAGGATGTAAAGGTTAACAGTTGGTAAAAACTGCCTGAGATCCAGGCCATAAAAATCCTGGTAGCAGTTCCCAGAGATATCCAGAAATTGTTACTAATGTGTAATTTTTAATTTAAGGTGAATGGAGCATGTTAAATGCATAATGAGATAAGAATAATGTTAAAATAATTGTAACTTTAGACTTGGCCTTAGTTCAACATATTTACCATCATTTAAAAAAAAATATTAAGGAGCATCAAGATTTCTTTCTGTTCTTGGTCTATACTTTATCCTTTGTAATATATTCTGCTATGATGCCCATGACAGCAAATGCAAATCTCAACCCTGAAATCAGCTCTGCGAGTTTGTTTGCTGAATCAATTTGTATGGTGCCAATCTCATTCAATCTTGGGCAGCTGTCATAATTAAAACAGTCTTCTAAGGAAAACATAAACCAATGTAGACATCAACATAGACATCAGGCAAAAGCTTGGTGGTATGGGGGTAGGCATCCTCCTTTATCCACAATAGAATTTGGATGAATAGATTGACCATTCATACTATTTATGTCAAGCATTTGCTGCTGCTGTGGATAGCATGCTGACTTCCATGCAACATATTTTGGAGCTGGAGTTTGTTGCTCTCCAACATATTTAAAGAGGCTTGTCTATCTTTTTTGTAATATGGTTTAAAATCAGCTGGCATTTAGCATGATTATGGAAGTATAGTCTTTCCATTGCTTCAAGCAATAAGGATCCAAGTTGGGTCCTCCTCCTCCCACTCATTCAAGGTTTAGAATACCCAGAATTCCCAGAATTCAGGGATTCAAAGTCCACATATTTTCAGGTTAGCCAAGGTCAAGAAAACATTTCCATAACAACAATCTGCACCAGGCTCAGTAGGATGGAGAGGTGAAGTCTTCTCCATTAATCCCAGTCAACTTTCTTGCAGCAGCTTTATCAAGAATAATGCCACAACAATAACCATTTCCTAATGCTTAATTGATTAGCTCATCTTCTAGAGATGGGGATCAAATTCTCCAGGCTTCAGAGAAACTGATTGGTGGGGGGAGGAAGGAGCTGCACCATTCAAGTTCATACTTGTGTGCTGGATTTCTACACACAGATGTTTAACTAGGAAATTATCAATACATGTGATTGCCTGAACCAGTGTGCTGATGACATTTTTCCAGCAGGACTTTTAGCTGTATGTGGAGGCATGGTTTAGAAAAAGCAGCAGACAGATTTCTTTGGCGTTGTTTCCCTTTTTTTTTTCTGATTTTTTTCCTTATTTTGTATATTGTATTGAAAAACTATTTTTTAAAAAAGAATAACTGCAGACTCTGCTCTATTGGTTTTATCACCCTTTCTAGAATCAATAGGTGCTGTATTAAATAATTTAAACTGTAACTATTTAGCATTAAAAAGATGATAAATGTAATTTTGGAAATGTAGTTTCTCATGTATTTGGCAATAAGCACTGGTAATACCAACATAGACAGCACCAATAACTTCCATTACATAATTCATTGTATCATTTTATTTATTTAATACAATAACAGAATAACAGAGTTGGAAGGGATCTTGGAAGCCTTCTAGCCCAACCTTCTGATCAAGCAGGAAGCTAGATCATTTCAGATAAATGGTTGTTCAATGTCTTCTTCAATATTGGAGAACTCATAACTTTTGGAAGTAAGCAATTAGACTGATTAATTGTTCCCACTATCAGAAACTTCATTTTATGTTGGATCTCTCTTTGATAAGTTTCCATCTATTGCTTCTTATCCTGCCTTTGGAGAATTTGCTTGCTTGTTTGTTTGTTTGCTTGCTTAATAGAACCACTATCTGGATATTTTTATTTATTTTGATTTGTCAATCGCTTACAAGATAATAGGTATAAGTGTACACATAGTTATGAATACATGAAATGGGTACATATAAGAAAAATAAAAGAAACATATATGTTTCAAGTTAACTTATAATGAAACTAGATTAAAAAACAGTACAAAAAATAAACACACATACTAGTTTATCACAATTCCTTTGCCCATCCTTTGGGCCTTCTGAAATTAGACTCTCAAACTTGTCTAGGGAAAATAAAATTTATATAGGGCAATTTAAGTGTATAACATAGAAGTGTTTCTCAAAACTTTGGAAGGAATGGGTCTAATTTGAAAGTGGCTAGGGTATCCAAGAGTTTTCACATTGGTGTCCTCTTTTTTCATATTGGTGTCATCATTTATTCCCCTTATAGATAACAAGTAGATGTAGTATGGCTGAATAATCTTGAGAAATCTCAGCTCAATTTCAAGTTAAGTGTCTGACCTACCTCACACACAAGCAAAGAGGTAATTTTCAGGTGCATTTTTACAGTTCAATATAGAATGCTTCAAATACAGAAGACAGATATTGAACCGTGCTGCCAATAGATGTGTTTAGTCATATTTATTGAGAAAGTGTTGGAGCCAACAAGCAATCCCTAAATTTGTCCCAAGATGTTCACAATCTGATTAGACATGACAGGAACAAGATGCAGGCTGGGGAAGGCAATCTGATGGTTATGATCTTTGTGTGGCATAGTCCACTTGGAGATTTTCTTTTAAAACCCACTCAAAATGAATAGCCAAACTCTCTTCCAGCAGTGTTTTATTTGTTCCTGTGGTTTATTAAACTCTGAACCAGTTCTAGGTTCTGTCTCTGTAGCTCCTATAACAAATAATATTGTTGGTCAATAGCCACAAAATGTGAATCTTAAAAAGGGAGAGATGATCAGCTTCCAACTTACTTGTGTAATTTTTGTATATAAAAAAGAAATGGTGTGTGTATGTAAATACAAAGCAATGTTGAATATTTGAAAATGTGAAAAAAGTCAAGCATGGCCAACTATACCCAGTTAGGCTCCTGTGGAATCTGAAAAGATAAGATTAATGAATGTATATTGACATGGAGCTGTATCAACAAAGTTTTTGAAAGCTTTTCAATGGATAGGTATTTGTTACAGAGAAAAATAAAGTTCACATGGGAAATACTGTTTAATGGTGGACCTGACATGAATTATGGGTAATATCTTTCTATCTATCTTTAAAAGGGCCACGAAAGCAGGTCAACACAAAACTGTGGGGAACTATTGAACCATAGCTCCTTCAGATCTCAGATTTGTTTTGGATGGTCAGATATTTGAAAGGGTTTTTTTCTTAGAGGTGGTATTCAGCAGGTTCTGAATACCAGGTTCTGAGAACTGGTAGCGGAAATTTAAGTAGTTCGGAGAACTGGCAAATACCACCTCTGACTGGAGATTTTACAATATCCTTCCCTTGCCACTCCCACCAGGCCATGCCCAACAGAGTCAGTAGTAAAAAAAAAAAAAATTGAATATCACACCTGTTTTTTTCCCCCAAATTTAAGAACTTTAGGTAAATCTGATTATTGGAAACAGTTAGTTAGATTACCTAGGGTTAATATTGTTCATTCTTTTCATATAATTCTAATAGTGGATGGGAAAATGGGCAATGCAAAATAAATTTTACAAAATGGAAATAGGCCAAAGAGAGGGCAATGAAGGTACTTCTTTTGTGTCTTCAAATGAATACACATGAAAGGCCATTTGCTTCCCAGTGCTATCTATATGCTACTAAGATTCTTATGTGGGTTTGATTGTTTGCAATCTTTAATTGGGTAAAATTTTGCAACATATGGCAACAATTTTTTTTGAATCAACATATTTCAAATGGGCTAATTTAAAGAATCTGAGACCTATGACTCCTGTGAGATTAAAATTTGGCAGAGTGGCTGCTGCTGTGCTGCTGTATAACCATGGACATATGATTATCATTTCCCATTCTCTCTGCCAACTTCCCACAATCAGTCAATCAGTCAGTCAGAAGGAAGTTGGAAGTTGCTCCTGCAACTTAGTCACACCTTTAGAAATGTAGACTGGACATATTTTTTTCACTTTAATGGAAAAATATCTGGGCTAAATTCTGAACTATTTGAGAACAATTGTGAAACGTTGTTTCCCTGTTGTACAGCTCTTGTATAGATTGAGTAACTCCCATACAACATATTAGAACAGAAGCAGCAACATAAACTTCTCTGGAAAAGAGGGTGAATCTGCTTAATAAGGAAAGTTGGATTCTTCTTTTGAAATGTTAAGAATTGGTGATACTTGCTATGAAATGCTTGAACTGTTAGTGCAAAAGTTTCTTCTGTGTTAAAGATAAAAGAGCAAAAATAAAGTGTTTGTAATTGTAACATTAAATGGGATCTGATGCCTCTTTACAAAAATTATAATGTTGGGATTTTTTTTGTTATAGCTTTTGCTCACTATTAATCATGAGAGAATTTTAAAACATTTCAGTAACCACACACATTAAAAACTGCAGTTTTTCAAGTATAGGGCAGAAACAATGTTGTCTATTTTGTTTATTATATATGAATTTAGAAGAGAAATTAATTCTAATAATCTATGATTCATAATTTTTTAAAAAATTGAAATATAAGTTCAAGTTATGTAATTTATATTATTTATTGGTCTCTGAAATAAAAATATCAAAAATCTAATTAAAAAGCCTCTTCAAGTGCTAATTATATGGATTTCAAAAGTTATTTCAAATATACATCCTGCCATTCTTCCAAACACCTCAAAGCAAATAAGAACACTAGTGAAACCAAACTTAGCAATTAAAAACATTGAAAAAAAGAAAGAAAAAAAATGTCCTGATTGTCTATATGTTTCAATGTAGACCCCAGAAACATGATTCCAAAAACATAGAAGAGACCAAGGGTGGGATTCTACCAGTTCATACCTATTCACTAGAATTGGTTGTTAAGAGTCTAAGCAGTGCGGAGAACCAGTTGTTAGAAGAAATTACTGGCCTAATCCTGTAAGGAAGGCAGGAAGGAAACATTCTGGTGTTGCTTAAGCCCATGCCACACTGCACCAACGGATGGAAAGAGGATGTAAAACGGAGAGAAACACTTGCCATCCGTTGGTTAATGCGATTCATCTGTTCTGTACTCACTGCCTCCGTTTTTCTTCCTCTCTATCCATCCAGCATCTGTTGACTGAAGTTCCATCCGCTCAAAAAGTTTTGAGCTGCTCAAAACTTTTTCAGCGGAAAATGTATCCATTGCGTCCGTTCTACATCTGCAATGCATACGGGGAATATCCGTTTTACATCCGTCATCATCTGTTAGGCGTCCACTATATCCGCAAGGCATCTGCTGTGCATCCGTGCAACTCACATCCGCTCCAGTGGAAAACGGACACAGGGAGGAAGCGAAACGGATGCTAAACAGACGCGCAGCGTTAGTAGCATGGACGGAGAAAGGATGAAAGTGGATGCAGCTCATATACAAACCATTTAAAATGGAAAAAACGTTCGCAGAGGGGACCTATCTCAGATATTTAGGATGTCTGCAGGATGCCTAGAGGATGCAAAAGGACACTGAGTGGAAAACCTATATTTCCTATAAAAAGGGGGAGGAACTCACCTGGATCTCACTTTCAGTCCAGCACCCCTGCTGTGCAGACCTTTGCAGCCTTCATCTGGCTCTTGCTCTTCCACAGCATCCATTGATGTCCACCATGGATCGTAACACAGTCCTTTTGGTCGCCACCATCATTCTGCAACAGTGCAAAGCCATCTACAGGCTCTTTCAACTGTTCTACGGGAAGAAAAGGAGGCGGCCAAGAAGTGTCTGGGTCCGAAGATGGATCGGGAGAAGAGCAGAGTATGGACTGTACAACAAGCTGATGGTGGAGCTGAGGAACGAAGACCCTCGTGCATTCCAGAACTTCATGAGGATGACTCCAGCCATGTTTGATGAAGTTGTGGAGCGGCTGAGACCCAGGTTGACCAAGGCAAACACCAACTTCCGGCCCAGCCTGGAACCTGGTCTCAAGGTGGCACTCACTCTGCGCCACCTGGCCTCAGGGACCACCGACAGGAGCATGCAGTACAGCTGGAGGGTGCCACACAACACCATCAGCATTGTGGTCAGAGAAGTGGTGCAGGCCATCATCGAAGAATACATGGAGGAGCTCCTCCAGTGCCCCTCCACTGAAGAAGGCTGGAAGAAAGTTGCAGAGCAGTGGTATCATTGGTGGAACTTCCCCCACACCGTTGGAGCCATAGATGGCAAGCACGTGGCCTGCAAAGCTCCAGCCAAGTCGGGGTCCACTTATTTCAACTACAAGGGCTTCTTCAGCATCATCCTCTTCGCCATGGTCGATGCTGACTACAAGTTCATGTACATCGATGCTTCAGGCAACGGGTCAGCTTCAGATGCCCAGGTATACAACGCCAGTGACCTCAAGGAGGGGCTGGAACGTAACTTCATCGTGGGCTTCCCAGATCCAGACCCCCTGCCCAACGACATGCAAGATGTGCCCTACTTCATCATGGGGGATGACTCCTTCTCCCTCAGAACCTACCTCATGAAGCCCTACACTTCCTGACTCCTCACCCGTGAAGAGAGGATCTTCAACTACAGGCTGTCCAGGGAAAGGCGGGTGGTGGAGAACACCTTTGGCATCCTGGCCAACAGGTTCCAGGTACTTCTCACCACCATGCAGCATCACCCAGAGACCATGAGGAGGATCGTGGAAGCTTGCTGAATCCTGCACAATCTCATACGCACCCGCTACCCAGTGTTGCAGAACAGGCTCATGGACCTCCAACAAGGCAATGCGGACATGGAGCCTGGGGAATGGAGGCAAGGGCAAAATCTGATAGACACTGAGGATGTGCAAGGCCCCAACAGAGCCTCGCATGAAGGGAAGAAGCAGCGCAACCTCCTGAAACACTGGTGCAACTCCCCAGCTGGAGCAGTGGAATGGCAAGACAGTATGATAGATGATTAATGGATGCTTCCTTCAGCCTGTCTCATCACACTGATGAGATTGTGCCATGTATGTTGGTTGGGCCTACAATGAACAGGGAATTTAATAAAGAGTTGTGTTTATGTTGATATGTGTGGATGATTGATTACATTATTATTGATAATAAAGGGCCATAGGTATGGCACCTGGGAGGGTGGACCATACAGTCCCACTATGCTTGCACTGGAGGTTTATCTATCCCACAGTTATTACCCATCCCAAAGGTATCCCTGCCCATCCCACAGGTATCCCTGCCCATCCCACAGCTATTACCCATCCCACAGTTATTACCCATCCTACAAGTATCCCTGCCCATCCCACTGCTATCCTTACCCATCCCACAAGCATGCAAAGGCTTAAACCATTTCTAAAAGTTTCCACCAAGACTTTATTGACAAAAATAAATGAAGCAAGTGTGTGAAGCAAAGATAATCTTTATTAATAACAAGCTGTAAAAGAAAAATGACCCAAGTCAAGTGTCCAAAGCAAAAATAAATTGTAAAAGAAAATGACCCAAGTGTCCCAAGCAAAGATAAAGTCATCAGGTAGCAAACCAGTCTCTTGCACTCTTCTCAGTCACTTGGAGGCGTGCCCAGTCTCAGGGATGAAGGGTCCAGGTGCTGTGGAGGTGGCTGTTGCTGGAGTGCTAGTCTGAGGCACCACTGGGGTGCCTGACCCCGAGAGGACAACAGGGGACAGTGTGTTGAGGAAGCTCTCAGACAGCCCCGTGATGTTGAGAGCCCCTTCCTCCATGACATGGGGTGTCAGCCCCAATACCGATGACAGATGTACTGAGTCTGGGCTTGGCTGTGGGGTGGAGGAAGGAGCAGTGTAGTGGGGTTGTCTGGTCTGCAACTGGGTGAGGACTGGCATTGGTGGCATCGATGGCATGGGTGGCATCTGGTGTGGCTGGCATTGGTGGCGTGGGTGGCATCAGTGGCACCGGTGGCATACAATGTACCTGTGCCTGGACTGGGAAGGGCTGCCTGTGCTGCTGGACCTCCTGGTAGCCATAGCCTTGGTAGGGGAGGACCTGTGGAAAGCCTTGGAAGGGCAGTGACATCACCTGGGGTGGAGGAGCAGGCCTGGACTGGGTGAGAGCAGGTTCATCTTGGTCTGGAGGGTTGTGAAGAAGATCGGTGATCCTGTCCTTCACCACCTGGTACTGGGGTTCCGACATGTTCATGAGGGTCTGGTTGACATAGGTGAGGAAGGGCTTGCGGTTGGAGGATGGGGCGTCGGTGTGTACCAGCTGAGAGAGGAGATCTACGCTGCTCATGATGGTGTCTTTTATCTCCAGCAGGAAAGTGTGGCTCTGCCCCTCCGGTCTGCCTCTCTGCCGTTCTGTGGAGGTGGAGTTGGGGGTGGATGCAGGTTGGGCTGTGGTGGAAGTGCCGTCTCCTTTCTCCCACTGCATCAGGGGGTCCTCCACGTGCTCCACCACGGGTAGTACAGCTGTCAGGGGGGTCTCCGTCGTGGCACACTCCACAGATACCTGCCTGGACACAGGAGCTGACTCTTGGCCAGAAGAGGACTGGCTCTCAGCAGGCTGCCTGAGAGAGAGGGTTGTGAGAGGGGCTGCTCCTCGGTGGCAGATCTCACCCTCCAAGAAGCTGCACTTGGCCATCACGTAGGTCTCTCTGTCCATCAGCTTGACCGCGGCCTGGCCAGATTTCTTGAGGTGCAGCTTCCCGTACCAGGTGTGCATGTGCTTCCACCAGCCAAGGAGCACCTCCAAAGTGTAGCTCAGGCTCTCCGCCTTCTCTCTCCAAGCAGCCTGCTTCCTCTTGGCGTCTCAATAGAGCCTGTGTCCCTTCCACCAAAGATACTTGTTCTCCCTCAGCCATTCCAGCACCTCCTCCTCATGTTCCTCTTGTATGGTGTATTGCCTCCTCTCCTGTTCATGCATCTGCCTCTTCCTCCCTTTGGCAGGGCCATATGGGCCCTCATCAGAGGGGCTTCGAGGTTGTAGGGGCTGCTCCTCCACCCCAGCAGCAGCAGCAGCAGCAGCAACAACAGTAGCAGCAAAAGCAGGACTAGCAGGACCTGTAGCAGCACCAGCAGAACCAGGAGCACCAGCAGCACCATCAGGACCAGGAGGACCAGCAGCACCAGCAGGACTAGGAGGAGGACCAGCAGCACCAGCAGGACCAGAAGAACCAGGGGCACCAGCAGGACCAGGAGCACCAGCAAGACCAGCAGGACCAGGAGCAGCACCAGCAGAATAAGCACCAGCAGAAGCACCAGCACCAGGAGCAGTGCCAGCAGAGTAAGCACCAGCAGAAGCACCAGCACCAGGAGCAGTGCCAGCAGAGTAAGCACCAGCAGAAGCACCAGCACCAGGAGCAGTGCCAGCAGCGTAAGCACCAGCAGAAACACCAGCACTAGGAGCAGTGCCAGCAGAGTAAGCACCAGCAGAAGCACCACCACCAGAAGCAGCATCAGCAGAAGCACCACCTCCAGAAGCAGCATCAGCAGAAGCCCCAGCTCCAGAAGATTGAGCCCGGGCAGCAGAAGCCCCAGCAGAAGCAGAATCAGGGCCAGGGGGTGGGAGGGTGGCCTTGTCCCTCTTGCCAGAGCTGGCAGCAGATGGCAGAGGCTTCCGTTTCTTCCCCATGGTTGTTGGGTTGCTGGCTGGCTGGCTGGCTGGCTGGCTGGCTGGCTGGCTGGCTGGTTGGCTGGCAAGCTGTGTCTCTGAATGGTGACCTCCTTGCGAGCTGCTTCCCTTTATATCCGTGGGGCTGACACAATGCATCCTCCCCGCATGTGCAGTGAATGCTAGGCATCCGCTAGGCATCTGCTAGGTATCTGCTAGGCTTCCACTCTGCATCCTCTTCATCCGCTCGGCAGCCGCTGTGCATCCGCTTCATCTGCTCGGCATCCGCTCGGCATCTGCTCTTTCCGTTCCGTGTCCGCTTTGCTGTGCTCCCCCGGAAGCCTTGCGGATGTACCATCCGCTTCCATCCGCTAGGTTTCCGTGGAGCATCTGCTTTCCCTCCGCCCTACGTCCTCCCCCCATCCGTTCCTTTCCGTGTTGTCCGCTCTGGTTATGCAAATTCGGGGCACTTTTGAGAGCGGATAACAACGGATGGAACATTTTGCTTGTCCACTGTGTCCTTTTTACAAACATTTTGCATCCATCGGCCAGTGTGACAGGGCCTTTACAGAAGCTGCCTTTCCGTTAACCCTCATTATATTCTTGGCAGGACTAGACTTCCTGTCTCATGAATGTCTCTGGAGTTTTTTTTCTCCTCCTTTGCTGGTACTTTGCTTGTGTGGAGTAACCATTCAAAGTTGCAGCATCCCCACAGTCAGGCGAGAATGCTGAGCCTGCAATGAAGGATAACCCTTGCAGGAAGGAAAATACCATTTGAATTCACTTGCAATATTCCTTCAGAGGAAATAGAAGCGGTTTGGGAGAAAAATCAGTATTTATAAAAGCTGATACAAAACAATTGGAAATAGCATTCTTTGATATATTTTTTTAATGGAAATAACTAATATTCAATATTGAAAAGGAAAGTATTTAGAAGCCTGATTCTTTACCATGGGATTTTTTTTTATCCATATCCGAATTGGATTTTTCACAGTTATTTCTCAAGCGGAAAAGCAGCTCTTTTTTTCATAATTCACAATTCCACTGAAACTGAGAAACTGTTTTGTGACTCAGTGGCAGGAATGAGTGTAATTCACAGGCACAGGAGGGGGTGGCATTCTTTTTGGCTTAGATCTTTTGAAGAAAAAATTGTGATTATCTTCTTTAAATATAGAAATTTAAAAGTAGGTGCATCTGAATGCAAACCTAGGCTCATTTTTGATCAAAAGTGTCCTTTCCATCTTCTATCTTTTTTTTTTTAATGTGTCAGGTTTCCTAATTTCACATCCAAAATAAACCCATTTATTATAAATAATTTCACAATTAATACACCCATGTATTCTTTTTTTTAGAACTGAGAAGTAATATATTGGTCAGGCTGCAAACTGTGGTTTTGCCTGCCTCCCACAATCCATCCACAGTAAATTATTTGTTACATAGCAGAAAAATTCCTTGTGCATTCCTTAGCTTGGCTTTCAGCATTTATATATGTGTGCTGTTGCCTTCATGAAAAGAAGATTTTGTTACATGTAATATGAATGGCCAAGCTTTCTGATCAGCAAAACAGGGGTTGACAACCTTTTGGACCTCAGAGACCACCAAATTCATAATTTTAAATACCAGAGACCAGAGACTCTGGAAAAAATCCCAAATAAAGTCTGGAAAAATTCCTCATCCTGTTTTCCTACTGATCGATCATTCTTTGGGATTGCAGGATACTATCTCCAGCTCCATTCTCAGAGGGGGGGGGGGAAGAGAGAGGGGGAAGGAGAGGGAGGGGGGGGGGGGGGGGGGGGGAGAGAGAGAGAGAGAGAGAGAGAGAGAGAAACTTTTGGCTTCATGCAAGCAGCAGAAGTCTTTCTTTCTCTCCCCCAAACTCCACCAGAAATGTGTCTTCATGAGACTTGTCATCCCAGTGCAGCCTCTTGGAGCAGGATGCCTTGCTGGGTCCCAAAGACTCGTTTCTGGTGGAGTTTGGGGGAGAGAAAGAAAGATTTTTGCTGCTTTCCTTGTGTGCAGCCAAAAGCAGAAGAAGAAAAAAGTAGAAAGAAGTAGCTCGGTGGCCAGGCAAGGCGCATGGCAGTTCCCCACCTCTGCCCTTTCCCCCCTCCCCTCACTACCTCATGTTGTTCACAATGCAAGTAATGCAAGCCTTGTGTTCCCGCACAGCCTGGATTAATTGCTTTTGGGGGTGGCATTTCTCTATGGACCACCAACATTTTCTTGCAGACCACTAGTGATCTCCGGCCCACTGGTTGGTGACTTCTGAGCTAAGAGATATATAGAAAGTGATCTATTTTAAGTGGGCCTCATCAAGCAGAATTCTTATATGGCTATTTTCTTCAATCCACTTAATCCAAACATTCAAAGATTTGCATATTGTGCTAGTTATTCCAGTTTCAGTTCAAAGAAATCATTAAGACATGAGCATTACGAATCAGACATCATGGTAGAATAGAATAGAATAGAATAGAATAGAATAGAATAGAATAGAATAGAATAGAATAGAATAGAATAGAATAGAATAGAATA
>BLBF01000048.1:4399850-4420623 GCA_015471245.1 Laticauda colubrina
TAGAATAGAATAGAATAGAATAGAATAGAATAGAATAGAATAGAATACTTTATTGGCCAAGTGTGATTGGACAAACAAGAAATTTGTCTTGGTGTAAATACTCTCAGTATACATAAAGAAAAGGTACATTCATTAAGAATCAAGAATCATAATGTACAACACTTAATGATAGTCATAGGGTAGAATCAACAATCAAATCATACTAGGAAACAGTCAATATAAGTCATAAGGAGACAAGCAACAAAGCTACAGTCCTACAGTCACAAGTGGGAGGGGATGGGTAATAAGGAGTGATGAGAAGATTAACAGTAATAGAAGGGTACACTGTGTACAGTGTTGAGGGAATTATTTGTATAGCAGAATGATGACTTTCAGGAAAAAACTGTTCTTGTGTCTAGTTGTTCTGATGTGAAGTGCTCTATAGCGTCGTTTTGAGGGAAGGAATTGAAACAGTTTATGTCTGGGATGTGAGGGGTCTGTAAATATTTTCACAGCCCTCTTTTTGACTCGTGCAGTATACAAGTCCTCAATTGAAGGCAGATGGGTAGTAATTGTTTCTTCTGCAGTCCTAATTATCCTCTGAAGTCTGTGTCTGTCCTGTTGGGTTGCAGAACCAAACCAGACAGTTATAGAGGTGCAGATGATAGACTCAATAATTCCTCTGTAGAACTGAATCAGCAGCTCCTTGGGCAGCTTGAGCTTTCTGAGTTGGTGCAGAAAGAACATTCTTTGTTGTGCTTTTTTGATGATGCTTTTGATGTTAGGTGACCATTTTAGGTCATGTGATGTAGTAGAACCAAGAAATTTGAAGGTCTCTACTGTTGATACTGTATTGTCTAGTTTTGTAAGAGGTGGTAGTATGGGAGGGTTTCTTCTAAAGTCTACCACCATTTCTACGGTTTTTAGTGTGTTCAGTTCCAGATTGTTCCAGTTACACCACAAGGCAAGTTGTATAACCTCCTGTCTGTATTGCAGATTCATTGTTGTCTCAAATGAGACCAATCACTGTTGTGTCATCAGCAAACTTCAGTATTTTAACAGATGGATCATTTGAGATGCAGTCATTGGTATATAGGGAGAAGAGAAGTGGAGATAGCACACAGCCTTGGGGGGGACTGTGTGATTGTACAGGTATTGGATGTGATTCCACTAGCTTCACCTGCTGCTTCCTGTCTGTTAGGAAGTTGATGAACCACTTACAAGTATGTTCAGGTACCGCTAATTGGTTTAATTTACTTAAAAGAGTGTCTGGAATGATGGTATTGAATGCTGAACTGAAATCTGCAAAGGGGATCCTTGAGTAGGTATTTGGAGATTCAAGGTGTTGTAGGATGTAATGCAGAGCCATGTTAACAGCATCATCTGTCGATCTATTTGCTCAGTAGGCAAATTGCATCGGATCTAACAGTGGATCTGTGATGGTTTTCAAGTGGGACAGCCCAAGCCTTTCAAATATTTTTAAAACTACAGATGTTAGAGCAACTGGTCTGTTGTCATTCAGTTCCTTGATGGAGGGCTTCTTTGGCACTGGGATGATGGTAGAACATTTGAAGCAGGAAGGAACATAGCACATCTGTAGTGATCTATTGAAGATTCAGGTGAAGAAGAGGACCAATTGGTCAGCACAGACTTTTAAGTAAGGAGGAGTTATCTTGCTTGGCCCTGGTGCTTTTCCTGGCTTCTGTCTGTGTTCTTGCACTTCTTTTTCTGTGATCACCAGGGGTTGTGAGCCCAATGGATTGGGTCCAGTTGAAAGAGGCTTGGCTGTTGTTGATGTGTTTGAGATGTGGGTTGTGGAGATAGGTGGCTGTACTTTCTTTTCAAACCTGCAATAAAACACATTCAGGTCATCTGCTAGTTGTTGTATGGTCATTCTTAAATAAAATATATACAAATTTTAGTTTTAGTATCTTCCTTAGTGATCAGTTACAGTTCTTGATATATGACTACAATTGGGAACAGAAACCCAGTCAAACAGCTGCATGACCAGAGTCAATTTTTTGACATTTTTTGTGATGGCCAATGAATTGCTGCAGTCATTAAGCAAATCATGCATAAGCAAATGGTACAGTCTTTAAATGAACCCATTTTTCCCATGAGATATTTTTTGCCTCAAAAACAAACTCTAGAAAAAAAAGTCATACATTGCAATCACATGGCTAAAGAATGTTGCAATAAGTTGAAAAGGCGAGCCAGTTTTCAAGTGTCTAAATGATTGGGGGATTGTGACATTTAATGTTGGTTGAAATACTTTACAGGCTGAAAAGCATCTGTTCTGAGGCCATCTTAACTCTAAGTAGTCATAAAATTGCAGTAGTAAGTCAAAGACTACATGTAAGACTACATGTAAGAAATGCAATCCTAAATTGTATTAACAGAGGGATACAATCAGGGTCAAGGGAAGTACTAATGCCACACTATAAAGCCTTAGTAAAACCACACCTAGAGTACTGCATCCAGTTTTGTTCACCACATTATAAAAAAGATGTTGGGATTCTAGAAAAAGTACAGAGAAGAGCAACCAGGATGATTAGGGGACTGGAGGCTAAAACATCCAATGAACGGTTGCAGGAACTGGGCTTGGCTAGTCTACTAAAGAGAAGGACCAGGGGAGACACGATAGCAACCTTCCAATATTTGAACGGCTGCCACAGAGAGGAAGAGGTCAAGCTATTTTCTAAAGTGCTTATAGGCCAAACAAGAAATAATGGATGGAAACTGAACAAGGAGAGATTTAACTTGGAAATAAGGAGAAACTTTCTGACAGTGAGAACAATCAACCAATGGAACAGAAGTTGCCCTCGGAAGTTGTGGAAGCGCCATCACTTGAGACTTATAAGAAGAGATTGGACTGCCATTTGTTAGAAATGGTGTAGGGTCTTCTGCTTGGACGGGGTGTTGGACTAGATGACCTACAAGGTCCCTTCTGATTATCTGTTATCTGCATATCCCATTTGTCATATTTTTACAAAGAGACAGTAGTATAAGAAATCACTTAATCCAAAAGGAATGGAACTACATAAAGATTGTTGGCTTCTTGACTCATCTCTCACAATTCTTAGACTGTCAGAAGCCTCAGACTTTTGGGCATGATGTCAATATATCAACAAAGCCTCAGAAACCTTGAAAAACCTCTGCCAATAAAGTGTATATAATACTAGGCTTAAGAAACCAGTGGTCTGATTCAGCAAGCATAGATCTGAAATTCCTAATTCGCAAGCTATTGTGAGAGAACTTTACTGTGATTAATATGTTGTTCTTTCCTTCTACAAAGATGTCTTTTATGTTTCAAGACAATTAGGGCAGAAATACCTCAATCAAGATGATTTTATATCTTGCAAAATTCTACTTGGATTTCTTACCGTGAGCAATCTATGGAAGAAGCAAAGAAGCTAATAGATCAAAAACTTTCAATGCTGGCTGTCAAGCAGGTTGCAATAACAGCCTTTTCTATGGCCAAGGACCATCCATCACTATTATAACAAATGAACAGTGGTGCCTCCTTTGCTGCTTTCATGCTCCCTCCCCATAGTGGTTTTGTTAGCACATTCATTTAGCTCCTCAATAAGTTTCAGCAAAAGAAATCCTTAATATTAATATGAATTTGATCCAGGTTTCATGGGAAATAATCACAAAAATTGTGGCTTTGCAACCTATCACTGTAAAAGGGAGAACATAAAAGCAACTTCTTAAAGAAAAAAATTTAAACACTGCCTTAATATATGGAAGTCTCTGTATGCCTACATGTGTGTATGCAGAAGAAACACATTTACAATTTTAAGCACCACAAAACCTACTCTGAGTGACTCATGCCCGAGTCACCACCCATCTTAACTATTGCAATATATTCTACATGGAGCTGTCCTTGAAAAGTATCTGGAGCTTAATCTATAAGAGGCATAATTAGTCATAATTTAGAAATTCGGCATGTGGAGTTTAAACCTGATATTTACAATAATGCTATGTAGGCATTGTTACCAAATAAATTGCTTTCTAGTTGAGTGTTTAGGAATGGCATGATGGAATGGTATGATAATGTTCGTGATTAGGATGATGAGAAGATAGGATGAATATTAAATGCCCTGCATGGATATCACTATTATATTGAATCTAATTCTTGGTCTTATTAGTTTAGTAGGTATGGGTCTGGTTTTATTTATTTATTGCTAGTCAGTATATTCCTGTGTGAAAGCAGAAATAACATTCGGATATATCAAATAGTAGTAACAGACCGATAGATTCAGGGTCTCATATTTATTTTCTATTGCTGTTACATGTTTTAAATCTTTCTCTGCTCTCACCTCTTTTTTTAATTTATAATGAAGAAAATATTCCAAATCTCAGTTCGAGATGTGTTACAATTGTGCTGGAAAAAACCCTAACAATTCAAGATAGCATTATCAGGGGTGGGATTCAAATTTTTAACAACTGGTTCTGTGGCCGTGGCTCAGGTGGTGGGCATGGCTTGGTGGTCATGTGACTAGGTGGACATGGCTTGGCGGTCATGTTATTGGCTGGGTGTGGCCAACTCAATATCACTCACATTGAGGCACGCATTTCCTTGCCTGGCCTCTCAAGACTGTGGGCATGCTGCAACAGTTGTAAGTGTGAAAAATGGTCATAAGTCACTTTTTTAAGTGCCATTGTAACTTTGAATGGTCATTCCACACAAGCAAAGTACCAGCAAAGGAGGGGAAAAAAAACTCCAAAGAAGTTGCAGAGACAGGAAGTCTAGTCCTGCTAAGAATGTAATAAGCATTAACGGAGAGGCAGTTTCTGTAAGCAACACCAGAATGTTTCCTTCCTGCCTCCCTTACAGGATTAGGCCAGTAATTTCTTCTAACAACTGGTTATCCGAACTTCTTAGAATGTTAACAACCGGTTCTAGTGAATAGGTGCAAACTGGTAGAATCCTACTCACGCATTATGTTCATGTTCCTCAAATTCTGAACTCCATTCTCTCTATCTCTCTGTCCTTCTGTCTCTCTATGTCTCTCCTTTTCTATGTGTGTGTGTTTGGATACATACATAAAATTCTTTCTTAGTACCATAGTGAGAAGGATAGAAAATGTCTATTTTACTTTGCAGTATAAACCACTTCTGAAAAATAAATATGTGAAAATGAACGCAAGCCTCCAGCTCTTGGTTTCTTCTCACATTATTGGTCTCTTCACTCCAAGCTAATTCAACAAGCCGCAACATTACTTCTAAGTATAAAATCAAAAGAAATACAAAATGCATCGAGTACAAATGTATCATTATTTCTCCTTAACAATAGGATGGAGGAACAAAACTATTTTTTTAAAGGAAAAAATATCCGGTGAATGAATTTGTTATCTGTGGTTCGTAGATACATAGTTATTTGCATTTTTTTAATAAGAAAACTTTATGAAATCATTAAGAATAGCAATAACAATAGCAATTAGACTTATATACTGCTTCATAGTGCTTTACAGCCAGTGGTGGGATTCAATTTTTTTTACTACCAGTTCTGTGGGTGTGGCTTGGTGGGCTTGGCAGGGGAAAGATACTGTAAAATCTCCAGTCAGAGGTGGTATTTGCCGGTTCTCTGAACTATTCAAAATTTTTGCTTCCGGTTCTCCAGAACTGATCAGAACCTGCTGAACACCAGCTCTGTTGATAGCCCTCTCTAAGCAGTTTACAGAGTCAGCATATTGCTCCCAACAATTTGAGTCCTCATTTTACCCACCTCGGAAGGCTGAGTCAACCTTGAGCCTGGTGGGATTTGAACTGCCAAACTGTAGGCAGCCAACAGTCAGCAGAGATAGCCTACAGTATTGCACTTTAACCATTGTGCTACCAAGACTCAAGCTTTGGAATTGCTGATAAGATTTATATGCATATAATTGTTACTTTTAATGAATTGTTGTGACTCACTTTTAATTATTTAAGACAACAGGGAAACTAGAACGTTTGCGAAGTATTAGTTGTGTATGTAGATTGTGGTATAAAATAGAAACTAGTATTTTCTTTAAGGTAAAAAAAAAACTCTAATGGTCAAACACATATTTAAAAATATAAAAGGTAATTGTAGTTATTCTTGTGGGGAATTAAAAAAATGCACATCAACTTCCAGCTTGAAGCTAGTTCTAGTTCTAACCAGAAATTACATAAAAGGATATGCAAACTTTTCAGTGACTCAAAATCACCTAACTCTAACATTTAGATTTTAGAAATAGTTATGGTAAAATAAAGGAATGTTTAGAAATCTACCCATAAATATCAAAAATGTTTAGAAATCTTTATATCCATAAATAAATAAAGTTTTAGAAATCTTTATAAGTGAGAAATGCAGATAGAATAACATAATATATATATAAAAAAGTAAAATGATAAATGTACCATTCACCTCTCTGTCTCTCTCAATCTTTCTCTCTCTCCTTCTCATCTGTTGAAGTATATGCTTCTTTTCTGGATTACTAATATGTGTTAATTTCCATTGCATTTTTATCCATATGAGAGGTGTTCAGCTAGAGTGTTTCTATTTTTTTACAATGAGATAGGCCTTGAAATACCACAGGCTACTTCCTTTTAGAGAATAAAACCTTGCTGAAGTGGATTAATGATATCCATAGCAAGCAAAATTAGAATAAACGAACAGCTACAGCTATTTACTCTTGCCCAGCAAAATATTAAAATATGCTAAGATAGATAGCAATTTTCTGCTGAGCCTCTGTTTAAGAGAAACTAAAGTGGAATTTTCTAATGAGCAGTGACAATTAAATACTGATAGTCACTGCTTATTGTATATAATTGAGACTTTTTAAAATAAAACCATATATTGAAAATACTGCTGTATTTTACAGATTTGTGTGATGGTTGGCAGTGTTTCCTATAGGAATGTTATCTCTCTGAGTGGTATGTGTATTTTATAATGAAAACATAAAAGAGTGAAATATAAACCACAAATTAGGAGGAAAAAAAGATTTTGATGAACAAATCGCTCCCTAGATACATAGTTGTCACTATGCGTTGACTCAAAATTGGTCCTTCCACTTTTGCACTTTAGTCATTATTCTAAAGATGTCTGGACTTGAATTCCCAGAATTCCCCGTCAGCAGGTAGCTCTGTGGCTCTGTCTGCTTAACAAGTCAGAAATTGCTTAATGACCAAAACCAGGTGTGACAGGATAGCAATTGCCAAATGAAGCAGCACCTGGGCATTTTGCTTATGATCTCTTCATTCAACAACTAAAATTTTGGTCCCAGTTATGGTCATAAGTCAAAGTATATAATGAAATATATAAAAATGGGTGGTGCTCTAATCCTGCAACTGGGGTAGATATGTTATTCTTTTGTTGTTTAGAATAACATTCCTTTTTTTACAATAATCAATAACTTGACAGATGTGAAATACTGACACCCTTCAAGTTCCCATCCTCTTCCTGGGATTCAGGATTGCTCTTGAGTTCCCTTGGCAGTTACATTTTCTTGAAGCTGTTTCTCTTAGCCATCCCTCCTCCTGTTATCAATTATCTGAGGCTGCCATATATTCAGATTGGCTGTAGCAATCCAGACAGTTGCTTAAGAGATATTGATGTTGTCATCCCTTCCCAAGATGGCTTGTGCAGGATTGATCAAATCACCCAGAGAATCTGATTAAAGGGTGGGAAAGCAACAAAAGCCAAGTTAAATGAAGGGAAGAAAATACAAACATTGCTCAGAAGAAGAAGCAGCAGAAGAAGAATAAAAAAGACAGCAATAGACAAATATACTTTTGCAGAGGATGCTGAAGGGAATGGGGGAAAAGTTGAAATGGAGACAGTTTTTGATACTCGTGAAAATGGACATGAAAGTAAAGTATGTCATTTTATCCCCAACATACTGATGATACTGTCAAGCCAGAAGGATAAAGTTATCAGATTAAAAAGCAGTGGAGATAGCAATCCTTTAAGTCAAATTAGCCATTCTCTGTAAGGAGGAAAATTGAAAGATGTGCAGAATCCTAATAGCAATAGCACTTAGACTTATATACTGCTTTACAGTACTTTACAGCTGTTTACAGAGTCAGCCTATTGCCTCCAGCAATCTGGATCCTCATTTTACCCACCTCGGAAGGATGGAAGGCTGAGTCAACCTTGAGCCTGGTGGGATCTGATCTGCTAAATTTCAGGCAGCTGGCAGACAGCAGAAGTACTGCACTCTAACCTGCAGTACTGCACTCTAACCACTGCACCACTGAGGCTCTAAGAGTGACACCTCCCAACTAAGATTTGGGTGGCAATTTTTTCCCCCCAACACAAATAACAAATGCAAATTGTTGTTAAAGGTTAAAAAAAGTTTGTTGATCAAGAAAAAGTTAATCCTTGGTCATCTGATGCAGTGTCACCTTGGGTTGCTGCTATACTCATAACAGGGCATTCACAGAGATTTTGCAGAAAAAGGTCAATATGGCACTAAGGTGGGATCAAAACTGCACCCCCTTTTTTTTACATTGCACATCGCACAATGCACAATGCTTCAGTTTATTTATTTGTTAAATTGTTATGCTCCTAATCTTCCCTATAAGGTGATGCTAGGCAGTTTACAAGTTATGAAATAAGTAAAAAAATAATTATAATATTAAACAATAAAACTACACATGATTTAAAAAAAAAACACTGTTGTGGTTTTGACTTTTTTGACCTTTCCCCATGCATGCGCCAATTCCTACTATTTCTATCAAATGAAAATTATGATGATATGAATCACAACTAGAAGGTAACTATAAAAACAGGGGAGGGGAGGAAATGACACAAACTGATCAGAGAAACAAGAGAAAATGCTTTTTATAAAATATCTCCAAAATATATAGGAATTCGGGCTTTTTGCCAAATTATTTGGGAATTGCTGCTTCCCAGGGACAGGATTTAGTAGTTTAGTCCCAGAATTCAAGTGACCCCTTTTTTCTCATCTCCAAGCAAGATTTGTTCCTACTGAAGGACTAATTCTGGACTCAGTTGGGAGGGACAGCCAATCAGCAGAAAAAGCCTTTGATTTTTGTGTTTTTTAAATGTCTGTGTTAAAGAAACAATTCCAATCCTCCTTGGGCTATTGTAACTATAAACCACATTAGTGATTATGAATGAGGAATTAAAGGCTAGCGGTTATTAAATTAATTAAAGCAGAATGAAAGGATTGGAGCTCATGTAAGCTCCTATTATTAATTATTTGGGCACTCTGAAAACAGAACTTGGTTCTCTGGAGATAAGCAGATGGTACAGAAACAGAATGCACAGAAGTGTACTGAGTGGAGACATCTTTTAAATACAGCATGCTTAATTATGTACATTAGGTTATACTCATCAAATGTATGTAATTGTTCATAATTTATTTGGCAGGTTGTACATTAGTTTGAGATGGCCTATTGCTGTAATAATAAGATTTTGGAATATTTCTTCTGGTAGCTCAGATATTTCAATTCTGTTCTGTTGAACCCAGCTGGCAATAAACAGTGTTATGTGGACTGGGTGCACAAATATATTTACACTGAAATACATGTGTAAAAAATATTAACTTTTTTAAGAAATAGCCAGTATTAGGGTCCAGTTGAGGGGAGTTTCCTTTTGGCAATTTAATTATTGTATTTTATTGTATTTTATTTATTACATTTGTTTGCTGCCCATCTCATAAGATGGCTCTGGGTGGCTTTTTTTCTTAAATTTATAATGGCAAAGAAGAGACACCAATTTTGTCCTTAGTGCTTTCACTAAATTCTGTTGACACCTTGTGGTCAGTAAGTCATGAGCTGCTGTCATTGGATCCACATCTCCACTGCTGTTTTCTTCGTGGCAAATCTATAAACCTGTATTGATTTAAAAGCAGTTTAGTTATTATAGTTTTTCTTTCAGTACTCCCGTCTGTGAGTTTGTAAGAGTGCTGTCAATTATCCAACACATCATTTTTGGTACATGGCATTAAACTCACAACATTCCTGGGCTTTCTGTTTAGAATTGTTTGTTGTTTAAAAGTAGATGTTGTACCACTGTAGTCCCATATGTATTAGATTACAAGTAAGATGCTGTTTGGTTAACAATATCTCCATAGTTTACAAAATGGAAGGACCAGGCGGTTGAAGTAGAAGTGCTTATGTTGCCTATCTTAAACTAAGACAAAAACATTAACTGTATAACCCTTCTCTATATTTTAAGTTCATAGTGATGCTGGACTATTCTGTAATGTGTTTTTAGCAGCAGTCTAATGTTGTGAAATTTGTCTTCTCAAAGGATCCATTTGGGCTCCAGAGAAGTGCTGATATTTTAAATCAATAAATCAGAATAGAGCTGGAAGAGACCTCCAACTCTCTGCTCAAGCAGGAGATCCTATACTATTTCAGTTTTTTCTTAAAAACCTTCACTGATGAAGCACCCACAACTTCTGAAGGCAAGCTATTCCACTGGTTAATTGTCCTCACTGTTTGGAAGTTTCTCCTTAATTCCAGGTTGCTTCTCTCCTTGATTGGTTTCCATCCATTGTTTCTTGTCCTGCCTCTGGTGCTTTGGAGAATAAGTTGACCCCCTCTTCTTTGTGACAGCCCCTCAAATACTGCTATGATGTCACGCCTAGGATTAGGCATTCTTTTCTCTAAACTAGCCATAACCAATCTTTGCTATCATTCTTCATATGTTTAGTCTCCAGGCCTTTAATCCTCTTAGTGGCTCTTCTCTGTACTTTTTTTGCAAAGCCTCGATATCTTTTTTGTAATGTGGTGACCAAAACTGGATGCAATATTCCAAGTATGGCCTTGCTAAGGCTTTATAAAGTGATAGTAATACTTCATGTAATTTTAATTCTTTGCTTCTGTTTATACAACCTAGGATTTTATTAGCATTTTGGGATGCCGCCACACACTGCTCATATTTAATTGATAGGACCCCAAGGTTTCTCTCACCATTTGTATTTTTGAGTCAGGTTTCACCTAATCTCTACTTATATTTTTTGCTTTTCCTATCTAGGTTTAAAACCTTGTTTTTCTCATATTAAATTTCATGTTATATAATAAGGCCCATTATTCAAATCTATCAAGATCATTTTGGATCCTCAGCATATTTTTTGAAGTATTGGCTATTTCCGCCAGCTTAGTGTCATCTGCAAATTTGATGAATTTCCCTTCTATTCC
Organism: Laticauda colubrina; assembly: GCA_015471245.1. Taxonomy (NCBI): domain Eukaryota; kingdom Metazoa; phylum Chordata; class Lepidosauria; order Squamata; family Elapidae; genus Laticauda; species Laticauda colubrina. The sequence goes on from BLBF01000048.1 coordinate 4,410,969, forward strand.
CTAATCCAACCCAGCCTGGTTGAAAACTACAGACTAATCTCACTGTGTTGTGCAAAGTCATGGAATCAATCATTAACCAATTAATTTCCCTCCACTTAGAGTCAAACAACCTACTCTCCCAAAAACAATTTGGTTTCAGGAAAAAATTGTCCTGCAACCTACAACTCCTACACTGCAAAAACATATGGAATCTACTCTACTCGACCAGGGTGAAGCAAAAAAGACTCAATTTACATAGACTTCTGCAAAGCATTTGATTCAGTGGTACATGACAAACTACTGTTAAAACTAAACTCTTACAGCATTTCCGGATCCCTTCATAAGTGGATTACTGCATTCCAGTCAAACAGGCAACAAATAGAAAAAATAGGGAGCATTATATCAAACCCTGCTCCAGTAAACAGTGGTGTCCCCCAAGGAAGCGTTTTAGATCCTACACTCTTTATACTTTATATAAATTACTTATTAGCAATTGTGTCCTCTTTGCGGATGATGTAAAACTATTCAACACCACTGACAATGCTACTGTTTTTCAAAGTGATCTTGATTATGTGTCTGAATGGTCAAACATTTGGCAACTCCAAATCTCAACCAACAAATGTTCTGTCCTACACATTGGTTAAAAAAAAAAAATCAGCTCACCAAATACAAGCTAGGCGGATATGACCTCATTGATTACCTTCACTCTGTCAAGGACCTCGAGCATTCATAATTAATGATCTAAGCGCTAGAACTCACTGTAATAGCATTGCCAAAAAGGCATTAAGAATTGTAAATCTAATGTTACGAAGCTTCTCCTCTAGAAATATTGAATTGCTAACTAGGGCATTCAAAACCTTTGCTAGACCAATACTTGAATACAGTTAATCTGTCTGGAATCCTCACTGTATATCGGACATTAATACAATTGAGTGAGTCCAGAAGTATTTCACAAGAAGACACTCCTCTGCTCACAACAGAATACCCTATATCACCAGGCTTAAAATTTTGGGCTTGGACAATCTTGAACTATGCCGCCTATGGTTGGATTTAAGCATAGTACACAATATTATCTGCTACAAAGTCCTACCAGTCAATGACTACTTCAGCTTCAACCGCAACAATACAAGAGCATGCAACAGATACAAATTAAATGTTAACCACTCCAAACTTGATTGCAGAAAGTACAACTTCAGCAACATAGTGGTCAATGCCTAGAATGCACTACCTGACTCTGTTGTTACATCCTCAAACCCCCACACCTTTAACTTCAAACTATCCACTATTGACCTCACCCCATTCCTAAGAGGTCTGTATGGGGAGTGCATAAGGGCACCATTGTGCCTCCCATCCCTGTCCTATTGTCCCCATTTATTTGTACCTATTTCCCGTATTCTTACTCGTGTTTATACTTATACCTATAATCTTGTAAGCGATTGACAAATAAAATAAAATAAAAATAAAAAATGTCATTTATAAAGTTATTGAAGAGTACTGGGCCTAAAAGAGAATCTTGTGGTAGCCCACTACTTACTTCCCTGTAGGTGTAGTAGATGTAATACCATTAAGGACTACTTGTTGAGTACAATTTGTTTGCCAGTTACAAATCCATCTGGTTGGGTGATGCTGTCTATCCCATATTTTTGTAGCTTATCACGAAGTAGGTTGTGGTCTACTTTGTCGAATGTCTAACTGAAGTCTAAGTATACTGTGTCTATAGCATATTGCTCATTTACTAATTTAGTCATTTTTTCAAAGAATGAAATAAAATTAGTTTGTTATTATCTTTTTTTAATAAACCCATGCTGGCTTCTAGTTATAACTTTATTTGTTTCTAGTTGTTCACAAATCTGTCTTTTATTTTCTTTTTCAGTATTTTTCCAGGTATTGGTGTTATGCTGATAGGTCTGTAAGTTTCTTAGGTCTGTTTTTTTCCTTGTTCGACAATGGAAACTATATCCGTTCTTTTTCCAATCCTCTAGTAATTCCCCAGTGTTCGTTTTTTTTAAAAAATATGATACAATGGATCTGAGATAACATCTGCCAGCTCCTTCAGAACTCTGGTATGTAATCTGTCATAGTAATTTATATTCATCAAATAAATGACAGGTGTTATCTTATTGAAATATTGAAATGTATTTATGTCTTCCTTATTTTTTTACCATGCAAACATGACACAGACTGCTTGTTTGTTCATATGTCTCACATAAGGCTTAATTACCTAGTGCATATCTTTTTAAAAAATCTCTCCTGAGAAAACAAAGACATTGAGAAATAGGCTACCCAATCAACAGCTGAAATATCACTTTTCAGCTGACCATATGAAGCACTTACATTTCTTATATTGTAAGCTGCACAGAAATACCCTTTATTTTACAAATAAGTAAAAATGATTAGGTCCAAGAACTTCCATGTATTAGGAGTGTTATAGTTCTCTATTATACTAGGGAGTCTATCATATTTGATTAACTAAGAAAATGCAATGTTTTGGCAAGTTCACTTTAAAAATTGATAAATATATACACTTTCTTTAATTATGATGGAGAAAAAAAGATACTACAGTTTTTACAATGATGAATATTTTCATAAGTGAAATTAATTTGAGTCTATGCTCATAGAAACAATTATTCAAATATTAAGAACAAACTGCAAAATTTTAAAAGACAAATTATGTCATACATGTTTTTCTTCCATCATGATGGAATGGATATAGAATTGCTCAAAAATGTTGACAATATAAATAAATTCATGCAGATGAAGTTGTGTGAACTCTGAGCCTACTTCCATATAGCAATTTGAGGAAAGACTTGTGCCGAGTCTTAAAAATATAAATAAATTGGGAGATGTTAATGAACCATGATATAGAGGTTACAAGAGAGTTGTTGAAATTATCAGTTTCTTAGTTTGTAACAGGGAAATTTTATTAACGAGGAGGAGAGTCTAATTTTTTCTTTCTGCTAAGATTCTCTCACTTTGTACAAATATGGAATTCTTCAGCAGATGCTAAAAACATCGTAGTATTTTAATAGCTAGAAAGAAAGTCCTATGCAATGAGGTTATAAGCTGCTATCTCCTTTGAATTTCCAAAGTAAACAGATAGATAAAACAATGAGGAAGTAATTGTAACAGAGGAGAAAAAGTTAAGACCATAGAAAAGGAAGAAGTAAGACAGTTTTAAAAGTTTACCTATGCATACTAGAGGATTATATACCTATACTGCATATCTGATATAAAAATCCAAAGCAAAATCTGCCTGCAGTTGGGAGAATAAATCTGAATTCCATCAGGAAGTCTTTTTTGTTCTGCATGCAGCCACCTCTTCTGTTTGAAAAGCTATCCTGTGTAACTCTCACAGCATGTAATTACTTAGGGATCTATAGGTAAGACATTTTGGTGCTTAAATAAACAGTATATGAAGAAAGCCTGGTGAGGTCTTTCATAAATCAGGGTTGGCTTTGCAGCCATTGATTCGATGATGCATTCACTCAGGGGGCCATAGAGGGTAGAGTTTAATGAAGAATATTGAAAAGGTTACAGTGCTTCCTGCAGCCTCTTTTGCTGTTTATTTTGAAGCTGGTGTCAGAGCAAGAGGGATTTAAAAGTTATTAAAATACACGTTTTTCTTTAGAGTCTATCCAGCTCATCTGGGAATATGTACAAAGAGTACTTGGGGATTATTTTTTCTGGTGGTTCAATCTCATCTGCTCTTTTGTTTAATCAACATGCTGGGAAATGGTTCTTTCAAAATAACATACAGTAAATTTTGAGTAAACCACACCCGCACACACACCAAGAAAAAAAAAATGTTCTTATATTTAACTATATAGCAAATGATTATATTTGTAGGTTTTTTACCACTGAATAAATGGATGCAAGATAAATATTATTTGCCTCACCTCAAATGGATACTCAGATACAAAACTCAGATCCCATTTGTGCAGCCTATGGTTACATGTGGAGAATTGGAAGATTTAGGTACAAATCTCCATTCAAGATAGGGGTTATAAAATGGCTTATGGCTATACCCTTTTCTTCAGCTCAGTCTAACTCTTAGGATTGTTTGAGGATAAAAATAAGAGAAGATGAGCAAATCAGTAAACAAATTGTACAGATATTGGATATTGTAGGCATGTTCATGATTTCTTAAAGTCCATTATACTACAAACTAACTTTCCAGGCTACTACATGGTCTGAAGCGTGCCAATAACACAGACTAATGTGTCATTCTAATATAAATATAGATAAAAATGAGCACAGCAGCACTTTGGATATGAAGGGCAAGATACTTCATTATATGTCGAAGTGTGTACAAAACATCTGTCATCAGCTCCTTAAATCATGCATGTCTTTTTCCAGAGTTACCCTGATAAGGAAAGCTGGTGCTATGTGGATGCCTTTAGGAACTCAAAGAGGTTTTTGCCCTTGCTTACAAACCATCATGAAGACCTGATACTTAATATTAAATAAGGTTACACTTAAGCATAGTACACAAAATTATCTGCTACAATGTCCTACCAGTCAATGACTATTTCAGCTTAAACTGCAACAATACAAGAGCACACAACAGATACAAACTCAATGTAAACCACTCCAAACTTGATTGCAGAAAGTACGACTTCAGCAACAGAGTGGTCAATGCCTGGAACACACTACATCACTCTATTGTCACATCCCCACACCCATGCTCCTTTTCCCTTAAATTATCCACCACTGACCTCACTCCATTCCTAAAAGGTCTGTAAGAGGTGTACATAAGTGAACATTTGTGCCTACCGTCCCTGTCCTATTGTCCCTATTTATTTGTATCTATTTCCTATATTCATACTCATGTTTATTTGCATACCTATTATGTTGTAAGCGATTGCCAAACCAAATAAATAAAATAAAATATGATAGTTATTGCTGCAAGCACAACATTCAGCTGATCCTGGCTAAGAATAACCTTGGAGGTGGGACAACCAGGAATTTTTTGTGTTGTAGGCCTTCTAGGAAGAAGATCAAGGCAACATATTTCCATATTGTCAACAAGAAAACTGCATGAATCTCTTTGCGAAGGCACCAAAAATCAAACTTGAGTTAAGGTGATATTTATCTTAAGAAATTGATAGAGAATGATAAAAGATTTGGAAATGAAAGGGAAAGTGCTCTATTAGAGATTCAGAGGACATAATGATCTTCCTTGCCATAGGGCCTAATAAAAATATTATATGATTGCAGAACAGAAAAGTGAGTATAAAAATAGATAGAATTATTTTATACTGTACCACAACTTTATTTTTTAAATTTATTGTTGATAGGATCATACACTGGAAACGCTGTTTTATTATTCCTACAGAAATACATATGTAATGTACTCATCACATTAGTTCCTTTATGTAATAAAACTCAGAAAAGAGTCAAAGTCTTTAAATGCATGAAATAAGAGAAAAGTAAAGAAATACTGCTAAAACTAGGGTACCACCACCTCCATATGCTAATTGATTCATTGAAGTTTATTTGAAATTCTCATTCCATTCATTCTTTTCTATATGACCAGTGACAATCTTGGATAGTCATCACTCATTTTTATATCGAGTCAAAATTTATTCAGCATCAATACATGACACTATTGTTCCTTGTTTTACTATGGAGGTACGTAATATTTAATATATATTTCATTGGATAAAGAAATGAAGTTATTACTTCTTAACTACTTTATGTCCATTGCATTAAACTGAAATGTTATGTTTTTCCTGACACATACTCAACTTTCACTCTATTTCATAAAGTAGGCAGAAGCACACTTTTTTAAAAAAATGTTTTTATTTTTTAACATTTCAAAAACATCTTTTCTTAGCAAACAGCATGATTCTATGTTTTTACATTTCCATAAAACATGACCTTGATTACATATTCATATTTCACATTTAATTTCATATCTTATCATTACTTTACATAATTTCTATCAATTTTTTCAAATACTTTCCTCAAATTTATTTTATATATTTTCAATTCATTTCTTAACCTATTTCTTTCAACTTTAAATAATTCCAATATCTTTATATTCATTGTACTTAAAGCCCATGTCACACTGCCCAATGGATGCAAAAAGGACACAACAGACGAGCAAAATGTTCCATCCGTTGTTATCCGCTCTCAAAGGGGGCAAAAATTTGCATAAGCAGAGCGGATAACACAGAAAGGAACAGACGTGGGGAGGACACAGAGCGGCTGTAAAGCCCATGTCACACTGAACCAACGGATGCAAAGAGGATGTAAAATGGACAAAAAAGCTTGCCATCCGTTGGTTAACGTGATGTATCCGTTCTGTACTCACTGCCTCCATTTTGCTTCCTCTCTATCCGTCCAGCATCCGGTTATGGACGTTTCATCTGCTCCAAAAGTTTTGGGCTGCCTAAAACTTTTGCGCAGAAAATGTATCCAGTTTGTCCACTCTGCATCAGCTACGCATCCGCTACACATCCGCTACGCATCTGTTACACATCCGCTATATCCGCTAGGCATCCACTGTGCATCCGCGCAACTCGCATCCGCCCAGACACAGGGAGGAAGCGAAACGGACGCGGAACAGATGCAGAACGGATGCAGAACGGATGCAGCACGGAAACAAAGCGTTTAAAATGGAAAAAACATTCGCAGAGGGGACCTATCTCGGATATTAAGGATGTCTATAGGATGCCTAGAGGATGCCTAGCGGAAAACCTATACTGCCTATAAAAAGGGGGAGCAACTCACCTCCATCGCACTTTCAGAACAGCAGCCCAGCGGTGCAGACCTCTGCAGCCTTCATCTGCCTCTTCCTCTTCCACAGCATCCAGTCATATCCACCGTGGATTGTAACAAAGTCCTTTCGGCAGCCACCATCGTTCTGCAACAGTGCAAAGCCATCTTCAGGCTCTGTAAACACTACTGCGAAAAGAAAAGGAGCCACTCAAAAAGACTCTGGGTCCGAAGATGGTTCACCAGTAGAGCAGAGGACGGACTGCACAACAAGCTGATGGTGGAGCTCAGGAGCGAACACACTCGGGTGTTCCAGAACTTCATGAGGATGCCGCCAGCCATGTTTGACGAACTTGTCTTGTGCAGTGCCTGACACCCAGGTTGACCAAGGCAAACACCAGCTTCCGGCCCAGCCTGGAACCTGGGCTCAAGATGGCACTCACTCTGCGCCACCTGGCCTCAGGGACCTCCTACAGGAGCATGAAGAACGGCTGGAGGGTGCCACACAACACCATCAGCATTGTGGTCAGAGAAGTGGTGCAGGCCATCATCGAAGAATACAAGGAGGAGCTCCTCCAGTACCCCTCCACTGAAGAAGGATGGAAGAAAGTTGCAGAGCAGTGGTATCAGAAGTGGAACTTACCACACACCGTTGGAGCCATAGATGGGAAGCACGTGGCCTGTAAATCTCCAGCCAAGTCGGGGTCCACTTATTTCAACTCCAAGGGCTTCTTCAGCATCATCCTCTTTGCCATGGTCATTGCTGACTACAAGTTCATGTACATTGATGCTTCAGGCAAAGGGTCAGCTTCGGATGCCCAGGTCTACAACGCCAGTCACCTCAAGGAGGGGCTGGAACGCAGCCTCATCGTGAGCTTCCCAGATCCAGAACCCCTCCCCAATGACACACAAGATGTACCCTACTTCATCGTGGGGGATGACAACTTCTCCCTCACAACCTACCTCATGAAGCCCCACACCTCCAGACTCCTCACCTGTGAAGAGAGGATCTTCAACTACAGGCTGTCCAGGGCAAGGCGGGTGGTGGAGAACACCTTTGGCATCCTGGCCAACAGGTTCCAGGTACTTCTCACCACAATGCAGCATTGCCCAGAGACCATGAGGAGGATCATGGAAGCTTGCTGCATCCTGCATAATTTCATGCGCACCCGCTACGCAGTCTTGTAGAACAGTCTCGTGGACCTCCAACAAGCCAATGGGGTCATGGAGCCTGGGGAGTGGAGGCAAGGGCGAAACCTGATCGACACTGAGGATGTGCAAGTCCCCAACAGAGCCTCAAATGAAGCGAAGAAGCAGCGCAACCTCCTGAGACAATGGTGCAACTCCCCAGCTGGAGCAGTGGAATGGCAAGACAGGATGGTAGATGCTTAATGGATGCTTCTTTCAGCCTGTCTCATCACACAGATGAGATTGGGCCATGTATGTTTGGTTAGCCTACAATGAACAGGGCGTTTAATAAAGAGTTGTGTTTATGTTGACATGTGTGGATAATTATTACATTATTATTGATAATAAAGGGCCGTAGGTGTGGCACCTGGGAGGGTGGACCATACAGTCCCACTATGCTTGCACTGGAGGTTTATCTATCCCACAGGTATTCTAACCCATCCCACAGCTATTACCCATCCCACAGGTATCCTAACCCATTCCAAAGCTATCCTTACCCATCCCACAAGCATGCAAAGGCTTAAACCATTTCTAACAGTTTCCAGCAAGACTTTATTAAAAAAAAAAAGAAATGAAGCAAGTGTGTGAATCATAAATGACTTTATTAACAACAAGCTATAAAACAAAAATGAGTCTCTGGCACTCCTCTTGGTCGCTCAGTCCCAGGGGTGAAGGGTGCAGGTGCTGTGGAGGTGGCTGGTGCTGGAGTGCTTGTCATCAGCTCCTCCAGAAGCAGAAGCAGCAGAAGCACCAGCCCCAGAAGAGCGAGCCCGTGCTGCAGAAGCCCCAGCAGAACCAGAGTGAGGGCCAGGGGGCGGGATGGTAGCCCTGTCCCTCTTGCCAGGGCTGGCAGCAAATGGCTGAGGCTTGCTGTGCTTCCGCATGGTTGTGGGGTTGCTGGCTGGCAGGGAGGCTGGCAGGAACCAAGGCTGGCAGAAAGGCTGGCAGGGAGGCTGGCAGGAAGGCTGGCAGGCAGGCTGGCAAGCAGGCAGGCACCAAGGCTGGCAGGCAGACATGAACCAAGGCTGGCAGAAAGGCAGGCAGCAAGGCTGGCAGGCAGCAAAGCTGGCAGCAAGGCTGGCAGGCAGACATGCAGGCAGAGCAGGCAAGGCAGTTGATGTGTCCAGCAGCAGGTCTTTCCTCTGAATGGCGTCCTGCTTCCGAGCTGCTTCCGTTATATCCGCGGGGCTGACGAAATGCATCCTCCCCGCATGCGCAATTAACACCAGGCATCCATTAGGCTTCCACTGTGCATCCACTAGGCTTCCACTCTGCATCCGCTTCATCCGTTCGGCGTCCGCTCTGCTTCCGCTCTTTCCGTTCCACGTCTGCTTCGCTGAGGCCCCCCGAAAGCCCTGCGGATGTGCCACCCACTCCTATCCACTCCAATCCGCTTCCATCCGCTGGGCTTCTGTTCCGCATCCGCTTTCCATCCACCCTGCGTCCTCCCCACATCCGTGTTATCCACTCTGGTTATGCAAATTTTCACCCATATTGAGAGCGGATAACAATGGATGGAACATTTTGCTCATCTGCTGTGTCCTTTTTGTATCCGTTGGCCAGTGTGACATGGGCTTATAGAGGATGCAGAGCGGATGTATAGAGGATGCGTAGAGGATGCGTAGAGGATGCAGAGCGGATGCGTAGAGAATGCAGAGCGGATGCGTAGAGGATGCGTAGAGGATGCAGAGCGGATGCAGAGCGGATGAGCTGCATCTGCTTTTAACCTTTCTCCATTTGTGCTACTAATGCTGCGCGTCCGTTCTGC